>CM021100.1:886667286-886929864 GCA_007115665.2 Sequoiadendron giganteum
GTTGGGAAACTTTATTTTGTGTTGGTGTGGTCATAAAACACCCATCAACATGACTCTAGTTGTACCATTCTTCCCAAGGACTCGGGGATAACACCACTAATATGATTTCTTGAAATGTTTAGAACGATCAAACCAATGAGAGATCCCATGCCTCCAGGAATAGAGCCACCTATTTTATTGCTCGATAGATCAAAAAAATTTACTAAACTCAAAGCTCTTGCAAACTGGAGTTCCAATCCTTTGTTTCTTATGCTTATTTTCTCTACATAGGTTGAACCTGCTATCCATCCAAATTCAAAAACTTTTGTATTCATTGAGTCATTTTTCATGCCCTTCATCTCTGACATGCTGTCCAAAATTACTCCTGACAATCTGTTTACTGAAAGGTCTAGTATTTGGAGAAACGGTAATTTTATCACACCAACAGGTACACTTCCTTCAAATCTGTTTGATCTTAAGATCAAAACCTTAAGATTAGGAAGCTTTAGAATCCAGTTTGAAGAAATGTTCCCTGTCATATTGTTATCCCCCACATCCAATATCTGCAACTGTGTACAATTTGCAAGTTCTGGCCTAACCCCATTTAGACGATTTCAGTTGATTTCCAGTGTTTGAAGTGCACTCATGTTTCCCAACTCCATTCGCAACTTGCCTTCTAAGTAATTTTCCTCCAAATTCAACACCTCAAGATTACTGCAGTTTACAAAACCTTTAGGAATCTTACCCGTAAGTCGATTACTGGACAAATCCAGAATCTGAATAGACTCAAGCATAATAGATGGAATCCTACCACTAAGATTGTTGTGAGACATAGACATATAGCTAAATGTATACTTGCCAATTTCAGCTGGAATGGATGCACAAAATTGATTTTCTGATAGGTCTAATACAACCTGCACTGAAAGAGGAGGAAGCGGAAGAGGACCTTGTAAATTATTGCAATGCAAGTCCAGAACCTTCAATCGTGGGGCGTTCATTAGCTTTGAAGGTAAAGCACCTCTGAAGTGATTATGAGACAAGTTGAGCTGAATAAGAATAGGAAAATCCCATATCCACGAAGGAATATTGCCCCATAATCTGTTATCGGACAAATCCAGATGGCCAATGTTAAATTGAGATGTTAGGAAGGCAGGCAACTCACCTTCCATGTTGCATGATCTTAAATTCAATGTCCTAAAAGAGCTTTTTGGAATCTAGGTTGGACTGACTTTCACAGTTAACATGTTATTAGAAATTTCTATGTAGACAAGTCTGTCAAGATTAAGAAAAAATGACTCTGAAAAGTTCCCGCTTAACTGATTGGAGGACAGGTAAAGAACCCGAAGCTTGGATAGATTTGAAATGTTTCGAGTTATGGCTTGATTTAACATGTTGTTGCTCAGATCAAGTGTGTGGAGGGAAAATAGTTGACCTATGGAAGCCGGGATTTTTCCACTCAAGATGTTATTACTCAGATCAAGCTCGACAAGGGACTTTAGGTTGGCCAAGGATGGAATTCTATCGTTTAGTTGATTGTTGCTTAGATAAAGCCATGCAACAGAGGTAAGATTCTAGGAAGGGGATGGAATGCCACCAGTCAATCGATTCTGATTCAAGTTAACGTGGGTGATGTCAAGATTCAGAAACAAAAGACAAATGCAAAACACACAGAGCTGCTGCTCTGTTTTCTAGTCAAGCTGAAATACCCAAATCTCAAATGCGGAAATAGAAGGAGACATGCAACATCTTCATTTGATTTAAACAACTGGAAATAAGAAAAATAGAAAACAAACTAAAACAAAGCTACTACAACTTTCTGGGAGCAATCAAAAGTTGTTCAACCAAACTGGTATTGATCAGGAGCAATCATTGCTCTTACAAAATAACAAACAACTACTGCTGTTCAAGAGTTACTGGAAGCTCACAAAGAATGTTCTTCTTAGTCTGCTGCTGCAATCTTTTCTCTGACTTCTTCTCTCAACTTTTTCCCAACTTCTTCCAACTGACTTACTGACAAATGTTCCTTCAATCCATTTTATCCAAGACAAACATTCCCTCTCAAAATTTTGAAATCACCTACCTCAGTAAATGTTGAATTCAAAATTAGCTACCTTAATCAATTCTAGACCTGTCAGGAGTTGCAAGAAGGATCCCCAAAACTGAAGGGCTCTTGACAGGTAGGTGAAGGCTGCAGGGGCACTGGCGGATGAGCAGAGGCTCAGGAGAAACAATAAATTCCAACACTCCCCCTTTGTCCTGAGTCGATAAAACAACAAGATCAAATCTGATCTAGATCAACAATGCCCAATTTGCTCCATAGGCGCACAAAACTGTCAATGCTCAAAGGCTTGGTGAAAATGTTTGCTAGCTGCTACTCAGACCTACAAAACTCCATCTTAATTTCACCATTTTCAACCAACTCATGAATGAAATGATACCTGATTTCAATGTGCTTGCTTCTTCCATGAAACACATGATTTTTTGTCAAAGCTATTGATGAAACATTGTCACAATAGATCATTGTTCCATCCTCTTGTTCTTCTTTCAAATCTGCCAAGATTCTTCTCAGCCAAATAGTTTGACATGTTACTGCATTTGCTGCTATATACTTAGCTTCAGCTGTTGATAGGGAAACAACAGGTTGCTTCTTAGAAGCCCAAGAGATAGCACCTGAACCCAAATGAAATACATAGCCCGAAGTGCTCTTCCTATCATCCAAACTTCCTGCCCAATCATTGTCAGTGTAACCAACTAGCCCATATTCTTTTGTTGTTGTGTACAACACACCATATCCTTTGGTACCATTCACATACCTCAGGATTGTCTTACTCGCTTGCCAATGGGTGTCTCTTGGAGTCTCCATGAATTTGAAAATCAGACTCACTCCATGCATTATATCCGACCTAGTTGCTATCAAATACATCAAACTTCCAACCAAACTTTTGTACATGGTCGGATCCACATTGTTGTTGCAATCTTCTTTTCTCAACTTAAGACCTACGACTATTGGTGTTGGGGTAGGCTTGCTCTCAAGCATTCTAAATCTCTTCAAGATTTCATTTGCATACTTCTCTTGAGAGATAAAAATACAATCATGCATTTGTTTTACTTCTATGCCTAGAAAATAACTCAAGAGACCTAAATTTGTCATTTCAAATTATCTTTTCATGGTCTCTTTAAAATCAGCAATGAGGAAATCATCATCCCTAGTAAAAACTCAATCATCTACATACAAGACAACAATTAAAATGTTACCTTTTGCTGCCTTGATGTAGAGAGTAGGCTCACCATTGCTTTTGCTAAAGTCGTTGCTCATCAAATATGAGTCAATCCTATTATACCATGCCCGTGGAGCTTGCTTCAGCCTATACACCTTGTGTTCTTGGCCTGAAACTTCATATCCAAAAGGCTGCTCCACATAAACCTCTTCTTTCAATACTCCATTAAGAAAGGTGGACTTCACATCCATTTGAAATACCTTCCATTTGTGTTGGGCAGCATTAGCTATGTCTGTCCTCACAGTCTCCATCCTAGCAACAGGGGCAAATGTCTCATCATAGTCTCTTCCAAACTGCTGTTTGTACCCCTTGACAACTAATCTTGCCTTGTGCCGGTCTATTCTTCCTTCAACATTGCTTTTGGTCTTATAGACCCATTTTACTCCAATAGCTTGCTTGCTTGGAGGCAAGTCAATCAACTCCCATGTATTGTTTCTTTCTAATGCATCTATTTCCTCATCCATGGCTTTACACCATTTTTCCTCTTTCACAACTTCTTCAAAATAAATTGCATCATTGTGAGAAAATAGTGCAAAATTCACACTCTCATCAAATTCATCATCATACCTTTCATTTTGGTAGATCTCCCTTAGACTCTTGGTCTTTCTTGGCAATAGGGACGCGAGAGTGGGGTCTGAAATTTTAGTGTTGCTGCTGTTTTGTTGAACAGGTTGAATTTGGAGCAATCGGGAACTGTCAAGAGCTCGTCAGGAGCTGTCAGGAGCCGAATTTCTGGCTGTCTGTGGCTGCTTCCCTTTCTATTTGTTCTGATCAGGAGCGATCAGGAGCTATCGGGAGCCATCATTTTTTGCTGCTGCAGAATTTTCCAGATCTTCATCTTCACTTTCTTTATCACTCTGCACTGTCAGGAGCTATCGGGAGCTGTCTGAATCTGTCATGCCATCCCATGACTAATCTTCTAAAAACTTCACATCTCTACTAATGATAATTTTTTTGGTGACTGGATTATACAGCTTATAGGCTTTGGACTCTTCACTGTAACTCGTGAAAATACACTTTTCACCCTTGTCATCCAATTTTTTCCTTTTTTCTTTAGGCACGTGTGCATAAGCCACACATCCAAACACTCTCAAGTGTTCAATCGTCCATCTTCATTTTTTCCATGCCTCTTGAGGTATCTTGTCACAGACTGCCTTAGTTGGACTTCTATTAATCAAATACACGGTTGTTGCAACAGCCTCTCCCCAATATTCTGTAGGGAGTCCTTTTGCTTTTAGCATACTTCTTGCCATCTCCACGATGGTCCTATTTTTCCTTTCAGCCACTCCATTTTGTTGTGGAGTATAACTGTCCGTAAACTCCTTTTTTATGCCATTCTGCCAGCAAAAATTCACAAAACAATTGGAAGTATACTCTCCTCCTCTATCTGACCTTAGGACTTTAATAAAATGTCCACTCTCTTTTACAGCCTAGGCTTTAAACAATAAAAACTTATTAAATGCATCAGACTTGTGCTGCAAAAATTAAACCCATGTCTTACGGTTGTAATCATCAATAAAGGTCATAAAAAATCTGCTATTACCTATGGAAGTGATTTGCATAGGGCCTACCAAATCCGTGTGCACCAACTCCAATGGTGCTCTTGCCCTTGTAGAGTTGCCTGATTGAAAGGGTTGCCTATGTTGCTTGCCCAAAATGCAAGCCTCACATCTAACATTAGGCTCTATTATCCTTGGCAAACCATCAACCATCTTGCTTTTGGACAAAAGACTTAAACCAACATAGCCTAGATGTCCATACCTGAGATGCCATAGCTTGGAGGGGTCTTCAATGGTGCTCTTGAGGGCTGCAAGTTGTATTGTGGTACATTTTCCATCCATGAGAGGTGGTGCAACAGACTGAGATGAGAAGTATGTCTCAATCTTCAATGAAAACATCCGGTTCTTTGTCATTTGTATTGCTGCAAACACCTTTGTCCTCTCATTCTTGTCATAAATGACACATTTGCCCTTCTCCATCAGCACTTTGTATCCATTCTGGATCAGTTGTCCTACACTCATGAGGTTATGCTTTAACCCCGGTGCAAAGAACACATTTTGAACCTCCTTCTCTTCACCTTGTTTGGTGCAGATCATAATAGATCATTTTTCCTTTAACCTCATCTATGCTTCAGGATATTCAACACACTTTGATGGAGCACTTTGACATGACCAATATTGGGCTTCTACATTACTTTCTTGGTATTAAGGTTCTATACTATATATTGAGGGGATATCTATATACCAATAGAATCATTCCATCAATTTGCTTCATTAGTTTAGAATGGTTGATTATAATATTATTCCTACACCATTTTAGTCTAGTGTCTTGTACATCACCTAATGTTGAAGATACTTTGAATAGATAGTTAGCTAGTAGTATCTTGTATTTGACATACACTTTTCCTAATATCACATTTTTTATTTGACACCACACATTTTGGTAGTCACTACACATTAGGACTTCACAAATAATGTGCTTCAATAACTTAGATTGGGTAGGTGTCATTGAATTATGAAACTCCACTTTTGGGTTTATTTTTTTATCAAATGACCTTGCAAGAAGTAAATTTCTATTGTATTAATTATTATCCATTGAGGTTGAGTATCAAGGCACAATTATTGCTAGTAGGAGGTTCTATTGCTTCAATAGATTATGATAGAGTTGTTGGGAATAGGATGCCATTTAATTGCAATCCTAAAAATATCTCATGTATATCTTAAGTCCTTGGAAAGTGTCCCCCAACACTAGGATTAGAAAGAGATTAAATTCTAATGAAATGAACATGTAAATTCACATTTTTGATTATTTCTAAATGATAGGAACATGTGGGGACGTCCAAGAAGAGCTCCTACAAGATAGGAGCACATGGGGCACCCACATGAAAGGTGGAACCCACCTTGCTTCAATTAACTATTTGGAGGATTTATAACACTTCAATAATGTATGTTTCGATCCTAAAAATTAGGGATTTATATTTACATGAGTGGAGTGGCACTATCAGTTCAGTATCAGTCTAGTTCAGTTTAGTTATCTTTAGTTGCATGTAGTTATTTTGAGTTGAATGTTATTTCACTTGAGTTGACCTGAGTTGCATGACTAATGATTTCAATTGGATGATAGATAACAGGTGGATACTTTAAGTTAAGTGGGGTTGATCAATAATACATAATGTTTGCATGAATTTATGGAGAGATATGTTTCAGTTAACTAAATTTGACTTGGGTCCACCTTGGGCGCCCAAGTTGGCATCTTTCAGTTAACACCTTTTGCATGAAAATATATTTACAAGGCTTAGTCAAGTAGTCCCATTCTTGGGCACCAACTTTGAGGTGAATTTTGCATGATATCTTCTTGACCAAATTTCAATTAAGTGTTCAATCTGGGGTTCCTAAATTGAAGAAGAATTTGGTTTGACTTTAGATTACATTGTGGAACTCTACTTGCCCAATCTAGGCATAGATTGTTGTGAGGAGATTTATGCTCTTGTATTGTACAACTCTTATGACTTTACATGCACACATTATTGTCTATTAATTGCAGTAAGTGTATGAGAGTTCCATGAGATTTTATTGCAGGTTGTGAAGAAGGATTGTTGAAGGCAAGAGAGAATATCAATCAATGATTGATTCAATATTATTGTAATATTATTCTAAGGTTAAATAATACAAGAACTATTGATTCTGGTAGATTTTTTTTCCCGAAATGGTTTCTCCATGTATATGATGTGTCACTTCTATCTCCTTGTCTCATTCTTCTACAATCTTCTATTTCTTTCTACAATTGGTAAAATTGATCTAAACAGATTAATCATACACAAATAATTGTGACAAAGAACACTTAATTAGATCTATAGTCTCATAGTTTTACAAGTTTTAAGCTGTAATATTATGTTCATTTCCAACATTTGGTATTATTGATTATAATGTTGGCAAAAATTATTTTTGTGAGAATTGCGTGTTTGGAAAGCAATCTAGATCTTCATTTCCTAATGGAACAAATAAAGCTAAAGGATTATTAGAGATTATTCATTCAGATGTTATGGGTCTTGTGGATATTGAATCTTTTGGAAAATCTAGATATTATGTCACATTTATTGATGATGTCTCAAGATACACTTGAATCTATTTTATGCATAAAAAAGTTGATGTGTTCAATAAGTTTAAAGAATTCAAGGGTTTAGTTGAGAAACAACAAGATCATAAGATAAAAGTGTTGAGATCAGATAATGGCGATGAGTATTGTTCTAAGGAATTTGATGATTATTGTAAGCATGCATGAATTGTGAGACAGAAAATTACTCCATATACACCTCAATAAAATGGAGTAGAAGAGCGGATGAACTAAACATTAATGGAAAGAGCTAGGAGTATGTTAAGTAGTGTTAAGTTAGATTGATGCTTTTGAGTTGAGGATGTAATTACTTCTTGTTATTTAATCAATCAATCTCCTACTTCATCTATTGAAGATAAAACCCCTTATGAAATGTTGTTAGGTAGGAAACCTAGTATTGCACATTTAAGGATCTTTGGTTGCGAGGCTTTTGTTCATGTGCCTAAAGAAAAGAAGTCTAAGTTGGATCCAAAATCATAGAAATTCATATTCATAGGTTATGGTGAAAATGTAAAAGGTTGCAAGCTTTGGAATCTTCTAACCTGAAAAATTACTTTATCTAGAGATGCAATTTTCACGGAATTTAGATCTTATATAGGAGAAGAACAACCAAAGGATAAGGATACTTCTCAAGCAATGCATTTTGAGACAAATACTAAGAATCATGAAGATGCACATGTTGAAAAAAATTTGGATGGATTGGATGAGGAGAGTTCACAGAGTTTTGAGATAGATGCTCATGATGAGCATATTGAGGAACAAGAAGAACCTTCTTTGAGAAGATCCACAAGACAACAAAATCTTGTTAATAGGTATAGCCCACATGATTTCCATTGTATATTTTCTTTGATGAGCACTAATGATGAACCTAGAGCTTACAGGGAAGATTTGTCTTCAAATCATAACAAGCTTTGCTCACAAGCTATGCATGAGGAAATGGTTTCCTTGGATACTTGTGACACATGGGATCTTGAAAGTTTTCCCAAAGGAAGAAAAGGTCATTGGTTGTAAATGGATCTTTAAAAAGAAAATTGGAGCAGATGGTAATATCGAAAGGTACAAGGCTAGATTAGTAGCCAAGGGCTACTCCCAAAGAGAGGGAGTTGAATTTAATAAAATTTTCTCTTTTGTTGCTAAATTAATTTCTAATTGATTATTTTTATCTATTGTTGTTGATTATGATTTTGAGATAGAGAAAATGGATGTGAAAACTGCTTTCTTACAAGGGGACCTTGATGAGAAGATTTATATGAGGCAACTTGATAGTTATTTTATAAAAGGAAAAAATATTGGTTTGCAGGTTAAAGAGATCTTTATATGGATTGAAATAGTCACCTAGAATGTGGTACTAGGATTTTGATGCTTTTGCATTAAAAATTGGTTATGTTAGGAGTGAAGAAGATCATTGTGTTTACATAAAATTTATTGATGATCAAATTTTAATTATTATCTTGTATGTTGATGACATGTTGTTTATTGGTAACAAAAAAGTAATGATCAAAGAATTGAAAGCACAAATCTCTAGCACATTTGAGATGAAAGATCTAGGGGCTGAAAAGTATATCCCTAGTATGGAGATCGACAAAGATATAGGTAACATAAATCTTTTCTTAATTCAAAGCAATTATGTTGATACTATTTTGAAACGGTTTAACATGCATGATAGTAAACCAATTAATATTCCTTTACCGGTTGGCATGAAGTTAAGTTTATAAATGGGTCCTAAATCTAATTTTGATCATGAGGAAATATCTAAATTCCATATGCTAGTGTAGTGGGTAGTTTGATGTATGCAATGGTTTGTACAAGACCAAATATAGCCCAAGCAGTGGGAGTTCTAAGTAGGTTTATGTCTAACCCTGGTAAAGAACATTGGAATTATGTTAAGAGGGTGTTTAGATATTTACAAGGTACTTATGATTATTGTTTGGTTTATCATGGTGCTATTGATATTGATATTATGCATAAATCATTGGACATAAAATATTTTATTGATTCGGATTGGGCATGAGACTTGGATAGTCAGAGGTCGACAAGTGGCTATGTGTTTACTTTGTTTGGAGTTGTGGTTAGTTGGATGAGTAAGAAGCAGACCACGGTTGCTTTGTCCACCATAGAATGTAGAGTACATGGCTGCTACACATGCCTCTAAAGAGGCAATTTGGTTACAGAGACTTGGGAAATGTATTGGTTTTAATTGCAAGAAAATTATACTTGAATGTGATAGTTAGAGTGCTATTTTTTTAGCCAAAACTCCTATGTATCATGCTTTTACTAAGCATGTTGATGTTCAGTATCACTTTGTGTGAGAAATGGTTGAGATTGGGAAGGTATTGATTGAGAAATTTGACACTTTGATCAATATTGTTGATTATCTTACAAAACTAGTTCCTATAGATAAGTTCTCTTGGTGTAGGAAGGCCATTGGCCTTGAGTCATGTACTTGGATTTATAATAATGATTCCTTTTTTAGAATAATTGCAATGTATAATGTCAAGTAGGAGAATTTTTGGAATAGGATTCCATTTAATTGCATTCCTAAACATATTTCATGTATCTCCTAAGTCCTTGGAAAGTGTTCCCTAACACTAGGATTCAAAAAAGATTAAATTTGAATGAAATGAACATGTAAATTGACATTTGTGATTATTCCTAAATGATAGGAACATGTGGGGACATCCAAAAAGAGCTCCTACAAGATAGGAGCACATGGGGCACCCACATGGAAGGTGGAACCCACCTTGCTTCAGTTAACTATTTGGAGGATTGATAACACTTCAGTGATGCATGTTTTGATCCTACAAATTAGGGATTGATATTTACATTAGTGTAGTGGCACTATCAATTCAGTATCAGTTCAATCTAGTTCAGTTTAGTTATGGTTGATTTATCTTTAGTTGCATCTAGTTATTTTGAGTTGAATGCTAGCTTACTTGAGTTGTATGACTAATGACTTCAGTTGGATGACAGATAATAGGTGGATACTTTTAGTTAAGTGGGGATGATCAATCAAGAATATTGTTTGCATGAATTTGTGAAGAGATATGTTTCAGTTAACTAAGATTGACTTGGGTCCACCTTGGGCACCCAAGTTGGCATTTTTTAGTTAACACCTTTTACATGAGAAGATATTTACAAGGCTTCTTCAAGTGGGTCCATTCTTGGGTGCCAAATCAAATGAGGTGAATTTTTCATGATATATTCTTGACCAGATTTTTTTGAGGAGCTTTAAGCTCTTATATTGTACAACTCTTATGAGTTTACATGTTCATATTATTGTCTATTAATTTTAGCAAGTGTATGAGAGTTCCATGAGAGTTTATTGCAGGTTGTGAAGAATGATTATTGAAGGCAATGAAGCATATCAATCAAGGATTGATACAGTATTATTGTAATCGTGTTCTAAGGTTAAATAATACAAACACTATTGATTCTGGTAGATTTTTTTCCTGAAAGGGTTTCTCCACATATATGATGTGTCACTTCTATCTCCTTGTCTCATTCTTATACAATATTTTATCTCTTTCTACAAAAAATGATCTAAACAGATTAATCATACATAAAGAATTGTGACAAAGAACACTTAATTAGATCTACAGTATCATAGTTTTACAAGTTTTAAGCTACAACATTACCTTCATTTCCAACAAGATTTTGGTCTACCACTTGATCATCCTACTATTATTTTGTGTGATAACCAAAGTAACATTAAAATTTCACACAACCTAGTGGATCATTAAAGGGTAAAAAATATTAAGATAAACACACATTTCATTGGATGGCTTATCCATGATCTTGTTATCTCCTTAGATTATTTGTCTACTTAGAAGTGGTTAGCAAAAATATTTACTAAACCTTTAACATAATCTCATTATCTTAAGTTGGGACATGTGCTTGGGGTAAAGGAAGTTATTTTTGGGGGTCTTGAGTCCTGCTTTGTATTTGGTTTTCTATTTTGGAGAGGATTTTTTTCTATAGGGTTTTCTCCTTTACTTTGTTTATGAGACTTTTTATTTAGTACATGAGTACATCATTATATCATGTTTCTCAGGCCCATTTTCAATTATTTTCTCCCTAAATATCAATTAATGGGGGTGTTAGTGTGAAAATGGATATTACACATCTAGTTTACATTTATCTAGTTCCTAGACCTAGTAGACCTAATCACACTAGGCACATGGCACATGCTCTCACATTTATCTCATAGGCACATGGCACATGCTCTCACATTTTTCATGTGTTCATGTATCACACTTATTTGAGGATTAGTTAGTGTTTCACTCTCACCTTTCTACTTCCTCCTTGTTCTACATATACAAGGAGTTCTTTGTATATATCATATACTTTTTATGATAGTGTAGCGTCATAAATTGTGACCCTTGAAAATTTCACACTGTGTTTTGTCCCTCCTAAATTATTGAGCCTAATTGAGTCCCTAATTTTGTAAAATTATGTATTTTATAGCCCATTTTTACCACTTTCCGAGAAATTGCAAGCATTGAACAAATGCAAGTAATTAATGTTTTTCCTCCAATACATTGTGTCCTAGAAAATAGGGCTAGGATCCATACACCATTAGGTGTATGAGTCCCCCTATTTTTTGGGGGACCAATTTTTAATATGTCGGAGAGGCCATTTTGACATTCAAATCTCAAATTTCAAGTGTCGACTATCAAGATTTAATTCTCGGGAAATTAGAGAAATACCTATAAATACCTAGTTATTGCATCATTTGAAATATAACAAGAAAACTATTGGAAAACTTCTGATCAAGATTTTTATCAAGCAATTCAAGAGCAACATTTCAAAGTATGATTGTAATAATTCAAGATCCAACATCATGCCAAATTCTATGTGTGTTCATGTTAACATTGTTTTGTTAAGGCTAACACTTTTTTAGGTATCCAAAGCATTCAAGCAAATCAAGTAAGCAAGATCAAGACCTTGAGATGATGTGCATGACTTTAGTCCTTCAAGGAAGCCATTGAAGGGTGGTTATAGGTTTGAAGAGGATTGAAGAAAGATTGAATATAAGTTGATCATTGTTGCATTTAAAGCCCTAAATATTATCAAGCCACAAAAAATCACCTACAAAATTGTCCAACAACAATCTTACAACTTTGTAAATGAAAATCAAAAGCTCAGATCTACCATCAGAGGACCCCAAAAGTAGAGTATTAAACCCTATCAAAGACCGATATTCCACTAGGAATCTTAGTCCTTCTACAACACTCATATCTAACTTTTTATGATAGGTACACATCATTCTACACTTTCTAGATATGCCTACAAATCATCGTTTCATTCTGTCATTTGTCAAGATCTTGCATTTTTCATATTAGGTCACATTGTATAATTAGGTTAATCAAGGAAAATAAATTCCAATCCATTTTCAAGGCCTTAAGGATGCAAATCCAAGTCTAATTGACTCGCCCTCATGGTTGAAAGCCAATCTATTCACCCTGTTGATTTTCATTTTAATGTACCTTTAAAAAAGGAGCCAAAAGTAATCCTAGTTTTATACCCTAAACCTAGGGTTCCCTTTTTAATATGTTACATTTTGGTGAACCCGACGTTTTGACATCATAAACTTTCTAAATTTGGAACTCTTTCAAACCCTAAATCTAGGTTTTGCATTGAATTTCTTTACATTTCTCATTTAGGGTTTCATTTTTGTATCATAAAAAAAAAAATTACATCATAGATTACATCATAGGTTGAATTAAGGTTTATCTCAATCATCTAGATTATATCTACATTCAAAAATTGCATTCAAAATTATCCTTTATTGTTGTATACTTGCATTTGAATCATGTTGTGTTAAATTGAAGAAATTCTAGAAAAATAGTCATTGTCAAACCTATTTGCAGATAGAAAAAATAACCTTAAACATCAACATAAACATTCAAATTTTGAATTTCCATAACCCCTATCAAGGAATCACATTCCCTTGAGTGCCTCTTGTTAGGAAATATTGCATTCAACCCACAACTTATTCCATTTCCTACATAACCCCATGAGAGATAAACATGCATACAAGTAAGAATAATGAATAGATCAAATAGACAAGCCACAAAATAACACTAGATATACCTTCAGAAAACCCTCAAGAGGGAAAAACCCAACCTCCAAAAGCATCCATACTCTATCATATTATCCAGAAATAAAAAAATACAAGAATTACAATGAATATCTATGAAGCATCAAGCCTCTCAATGCATCGTCATGTGTCCAAGAATGAATCCACACACCCCATGCCATGCTTCACATATACACTCCTCAAAAAGACTCAATAATGGCAACCCACTCACCCAACCAACCTTAACCACTAAACATGTGTTTTCTTTTATAGACTCAAGTTCACACAAATACAACCAAAGTGGAAATATAAAACCATGTGAACACTAAACCACTAATACCTTATTTAATATTGGGTACTAAGTTTTCACTTTATTTAATATTTCTCCAATATTAAATAATAATACAATGTTACAATACAACATAAATTGGTCTACAAATAATTACCTAGTGTTATTAACCACACTACCTAGGTACATCTCAACTAAATAAATATTTAATTAAAAAATTATAATTAATAATTTTATGCAATGGTGTATGACACTATATTCCAAAATTCTCCCACTTGTTGTATACATTGCATAAGGGATCAATACATGAAATACATTATCATATCCATACATGTAACCACATGAATCTCTAACATGCTCTCATGCTCCATCAAGATAACTACAATAAGAATTATGGAGTGACCACCATCTCAAGCAAGAACTCCCCTCATCCTCCAACATGCCACCTATGGAAGAAAAGGAACATGAAAAGGTGAAGATGCACCAATCCAAGAACACAAGCATAAAATCCAAGTGATAACAAAGTCTCTAACCAAGTTGTTGTCATGAATAAAAACCCACATGATTAGAAATAACATCCACAACACATGCTAACACATCCAACCATCCATAATTCCAAGGTATCAATACATCAGTGAACTCATGCCAAGAACATATGCAACCCATAAATCCCAATCACAAGCTCCATGTATCAAACTTGGAAATGAAGAACATACATATCCAAGAACTCCCATTGCATAGGTAATATCATAGCATATCAAGTCTACCAATCAACACAATATCAAGATGTGATAAATAATCAACAATGAAGCGCCAAGAACAATAAAAATGATCCACACATACAACCAAAATAGCTACATAATATCTCACAACATGTTGCCACCACCCTCCCAAATCATATAACCATGAACACATAGGAAGGAACCATGAAGAGAGAAAACATGTAAACCATAACATGTCCTTCTACCAACACCTCAAAAGTGCAACACTATGTCAAGTATATTCTCCTAACAACCCCAAATGAAAATAATCAACAAAATCCATAAAAATCAATCTCATAGACCAAGTACAACATATGAATCATGTAACAATGTCAACAATGGATATAAGCCTCTCTAATCAAGAATATAAAACTCAAAGATAACCATTCCCAAATCTAAAAATCAGCCCATAAACCATATCCTAAACTCCTCATCAATGAATGATAATATAAAATCAAATGCACAAGGATATAACCATGTTAAACATCCCTCAAATCAATCCTCCAAAAATAACCATCCATAGCTCAAGATCCATATCTATGAAAGATAAAGCGTCATAAAATCATGCTAAACTATCCTCAAATGAGTCTCCAAAATCAATCACCATGAATCAAATCATTCCCATGATAAATCAAAGCATGAAACATAACAAATCTGAAAGAAATAATGGGAAGATACCTCTCAAATGATAAATTCATGAGTAGACCAAGAGTGGGGAATGAGACCGCTCCTCCAAGATAACCAATCCATCATGACTCACTCCAAGAAAAATCTCCCCTACGGTTCTATCATGAACTCATGTCTATATCCAGGTGAAAGCTCCTCGGTCTTCCTACAAAAACCTCCAAAGAGTAACCATCTCAAGTAAATATCTCTAATCACAAGATAAATCTAACCATCACCCATATCTCCAAGTATCCATGAGCACTTGTAACTGATCAATTCATGCCAAAATCCAAATGCAACATATCACCAACATGAAGTAACCAAGCAAATGATCAATGTACTCAATACAAAGAGAACCACCAAGATCAATGTCAAAGCTCCAATTGCAGAATTAGGAACCAACCATGATAATATGATCTAACCATCTCCTCATAGGAGATCACATGTACTAATACATAAATCTTGGTATCAAGAGAACCCATATCATGTCAAAACTCTAAGATATCATCAAGATTAAACCATGACATAATAACAATCACACTCTAAACCAATAAACCATATATCCAATCACATGAAGATAAGTATCACCAATGATACATCCACGTCACAACCAACAACTCCCATTGAATCGTGATACCAAGATACACATGGCATCATGACTACCATCTCCTCCGTGAAGATCATCCAAGTCTATACACACTCAACTACAATGTTAGTAACATACAAGTGAAACCAATATCTCCAAGCCAAGAAGATATACACAACCACCAACAAACCATCACAAACCAATCTAACATTGTCAAGTCATCACTGTAAAAATCTCCCACTGAAATTCTTTAACCAATGAATGTACCAAGCTATCATGAAATCATGTTAAAACCATATGCTACAAGACCCATCAAATTACTAATCAATTACTCTAAGCATTCATCCTCTCATCCCAAAACAAAATACCAATGTATAAGTGACCACAAATAAGGCCAACTAATAAAATATGCAAAAACTATGAATCAAACTTGGTGGATATATCCAATCCACATTCGAGTCATCCCACCACAATCAATAGGATGCACATACCTACCAATCACGTAGCTCATAAATCCATCCACTGAAACATGCAAACTCATCGTCACATTAGTAACTTGCAAACTCAGATATCAAAGAAGATAATCCTGTAGACATCAATACACAAACACCAAATCAACCACATATCTGATTTTCCAACCATGTCTACAAATGAGTAACCATAGTCAAGGAACCAAATAAGCATAAAGAAGATAAGAACAATCTCCTAACATCAAACCATATCACCACCAAACAATGGCATACATGATCATGTCATGCCAATGCATAAATATACCTCTATACCCATGACATCATAACCATAGATAACACTTCATATACACTCAATTATCACCCACACAAGACTCCAAGTCTCCACTCATGTCAAACCATATCCTCAAAACTGAAGAAAACTTGTGTACTTGTCACCATCAAATTCCAACTCTAAAAAAAACTTGTATACCTGTACCGAGAAGCACCAAACTGATAATTAGTTGTACCATCATAAATATCATATAAAAACATGTACCCCCTCAAATTTTTGCCTCTTGAATCATTCAGATGCTCACACAATCGCATCCTCAATCTCAAGAACCTACTAGTGATCAAACAAGTATCAAACACATCCAACACCACAAACTGAAAATCTACCTAATCCACTATGTATTACACTATACATGCTCTCCAACACCTCTTTGAAATTGAAATTTTGATTTCATATGCAAAATTTATGACCAAAATTGTGAAAAGGAGAAAATTTGACTTTCAGGCCCCCAAAACCCATCAAAAAATAAAAATCATGGAATCAAACCTATACCACTACGTAGTTGTCACAACCAGCTTTCCAACGAGTATAAGAAGTCAAAAAATGAACTCCCTAGGTGAAATTTATGCAAGTTCGAAAAAATGTTTGATTTGACTATGTAGATGAGCACTGGTGGCCCCAGGATGGCTCACCAATGGTTGGCTAGTGGTGCCACCACTTGGGGTGGTGGATTCCAAACCAAATTCAAATTTCATTTAATTTTTCATTAATACAAACTTCTTTGTCCCAATTTTATCAGACCTAACCAGTTTATACACATTGATTAAATGTTTTTTAAAAACTTTTGAAAATTGGTGGATGGAATAATAATAGGAATATTTTTTAAAGTTTTAAATTTCATGTTAAAAATTTGCTGGGTGATTGAAATTTTATTAACCCCATGTGTGGGGGGAGGCTGGGCCCACTGATCATCGATAGCTCAGTCAGGCGTACTGTCGGTGGTAGGTACTACCAATCAGAAGTACAATCTACCATTGGTTATGATAGACAAGGGGTACGAGGGGTAATTTTGCAGACCTCCCTACCCTTTAAGCATTTTTTTTTTTGTTTTTCAATAAACTTTTAAAAGCCCTTTTAACCTTTTTCGATTTTTTATTTGCAAGTATAAATATTTTTTTCTGTGGATTTCTTCAACGACCCATTTTATATTTTTTTAATATTTTATTTTTTCCTCCAACGGGGTCATATGGCTAAATAGGCCTTTTTACTAATTTTTTTTGCATTTTTTCAACTTCTCCAAAAAGGTTGAATTTGTCTTTTTTCATGTATGAAGTCTCCTGGATCCAATGGTGAGATAAATTTTATCTCAAGAGGTCATCTATTAAATTTCCTCTACAAAACCCTCATTTGAAAACTCAAACTGAGAAACCCTCTTGACCCAAATTTTGAAAACTTTAGATCTGCAGTAAACCCAACAAATCTTGACAACCCAAAAGCCCAAATCTACAAAAAAAAACTCACAACATGTGTTCCATATCTTGTAATGCCTCAATTTTAACATTCATAGCCATGGATTCAACTTTATAAAAACTCTCAAACTAGGGTTATAACAAAAATCCATCAACCATGAAAGCTCTGATACCACTTGTTAGGAAATATTTCATTCAACCCACAAATTTATTCCATTTCCTACATAACCCCATGAGAGATAAACATGCACACAAGTAACCATGATGAATAGATCAAATATAGAAGCCACAAGATAACACTAGATATACCTTGGGAAAACCCACAAGAGGGAAAAACCCAACCTCCAAAAGCATCCATACTCCATCATATTATTCAACAAAAAAGCAATACAAGAGTTACAATGAATACCTCTGAAGCATCAAGCCTCTTAATGCATCTTAATGTGTCCAAGCATGAATCCACACATCCCATGTCATGCTTCACATTTTCACTCCTCATAAAGACTCAATAATGACATCCCACTCACCTAACCAACCTTAACCACTAAACATGTGCTTGCTTTTATAGATTCAAGCTCACACAAATACAACCAAGTGATAAGATAAAACCATGTGAACACTAAACCATTAATCCCTTATTTAATATTGGGTAATAATTTTTCACTTTATTTAATATTTTCCCAATATTAAACTATTATCATATGTCCCCCACACATTAAATAACAATAAAATGTTACATTACAAAATAAAGTGGTTCCCAAATAATTACGTAGTGTGATTAACCACACCACCTAGGTGCATCACAACTAAATAATTATTTAATTATATTATAGTAAATCATTTTATGCAATGGTGTACAACACCATATCCCAACACCTCTATCCTTGTACCTTAGTATCAACCGACTTTTTCTTTTTCTTTTTTGTCTTTGTCTACTCATTCTATTAGTGTTTGTGGATTTTTGAATTGGAATTCATAATTGCATGCATTTAGGCATCTTTTATATATTTCAAAAAGTAAAAATCATTGCATTGTTTGATTTTAAAATTGAATCAAAATAATCATTTTTAGGTTGTTTCATCTTAGAATTAGTCGTTTATTGCATTTCATATCTAAAAAAAATGCATCCAAATTTGTTCAAACATCTTCCACATTGTTGCACACTTTCATTTTGCATCATAGTAGCATAAATTCATCAAATTCTATAAAAGTATTTAATGTTAAACCTATTTGCAAGCAAACTTAAAATCCTTCAACAATGCCTTACACAGTCAAACTTTGAAGTTTCAGACACCCTGTCTAAGACCTAGATGCCCTAGGGTGCCTCTGTCTTGCTATTGGTGGCTCAAAAAACCTTTTCATAAATATTTGTCTTTGTGTTTTAGGTTTGTGTCTACCTATTGATCTCTGATTTGAAATTTTGAAACATTGTTATTGTATATGCACGAAGGGTGTCATCTTTCTTAATTTGTAGCAAATTTGGGAGAAATTGTTGCATTTTAGTAGGATAATTGCTTACATCATGTTCTCATTGTAAAAATATTTTGTTGTCATAATTCATATTATATTGTTAGATCTTGTTAAGAATTTCAAATATTTTTTTGTTGCAAGCATGTGAGAATGAGTTAATTTCTCTATTTTTGTTATTTTTCATTGATCCCTCTCCCACTATCTCTCATATGTGTGAGGTTAGCTTGGTGAAAGAGAATGAATTTGTTGACAATCATGATAATCATGTTTGTTCTTGGTGTTAGAAGACCCAATCATTGAGTGTCATAAGGATCTTGTTTGTTTATCTCCCCCTACCTCTCCTACTTAGGAAGATATTGTTGGAGAAAAGATTTAAATCATTGATACATTTATGAATTTCATAAATGAAGATGCTAAGGTGACATTATATCCCCCTCGATAGAATATCATTAAGAATAAGTTAAATATGTTGAGGTTATGCATGCAAAATTGGCTATTAGATCTCCTTTGATTATTGAACCTCCTTAAACCCCTTTTGGACCTCCTAGGAATCCTCTAATCATTGGACCTCCAAAACCTCCTTTTGGACCTTCTAAGATTCCTCTCATTATATGACCTCCTAAACCTCATGGCCATATCCTAAGCTTTGCAAGACAACTTGCTAGTATTCATTTGTTGCAACAACCAAGTTATCACATTGTCTCACATGTGTAACACTAAAATAAATAAGCAACTAAAACAAAATCCAATATCAATTTCATCACCTCAAACATACCTCCCACCAACACCTAATATCCATTAGTATAGTGGTAAATAATTTGATCTTATTGAGAAACTTTTAAACACTCTTGCTAAGATATCCTTGTGGGATTTAATTCAAACATCACTTGATTATCATGGTGTGCTTCAAAGTGCATTACAAAAAGTTGTGATACTTCCTAGTATGCAACCAAATGATGTGGCAACTTTGATTGAGAATATAAATTCACCTAACTTGGACATTGTCTTTCACCAAAATGAGTTACCCCTTTTGGAAACACAAAAACAAAATGATTCCTTGATGATAATGGCTATTGTTAACATGGTTGAGATTAGATGTACCCTTATTGATAATTATTTATGGATTAATGTTTTTAGTGTAAATATTTTGGATAAAATTAGAGCGGAAAAAACTTAAATCCAACCCATTGATTTGTCAATCAAAGGTTTTGATAATGTGGAAAGCAAGATGCTTGGTGAGATAACATTACCTATTAAGGTTGCATGTCATTCCCCATGATCTTTCATATAATATTCTCTTAGGTAGACCATGGATTAATGAGATGAAATGTGTACCTTCAACGCTTCATCATTCAATAAAGTACATATACAACAATAAGGTTTACATGATAATAGTTGTTCAAAAATCTGAGAAATTATTTACAAACTGAAACGGGAATGAAGAATCCTCTTAGAACATTGACACCAACTATAAAAGTGGAACCTTTACAACTTGATGATAAAGATAAGTGCATTTCATCGGTGACAAAGTTTTTAGACGATGATTGGGTTTCATTATATTTTACACCTACATTCATGCGAGAATACAAGATTACACAAAAATCAAAAAAAAGAGAAAGAAGAAACAATAGTATCAACACAATCTATTATTGAATAATAAAAACCATCTAAACTTATAACTTCTAGAAAAGAGGAAAACAAAAATTACACATCCACTTATGATAAAGATGATCATGAAAATCCACCTTCTTCGAAAGAAATGGAAGCAATTTATGGAATAGGTTATGAAATTTTAAAACAACTTGGATATAATAGAAAAGGATGCAGTGTCAAAGAACAAGGTATTTGTGTCTTCATAGAGCCTAACATGCAATAAACAACAAGAGGTATTGGCTATTTTCCTTCAAAAATAACAAAAAAAATTAAAAATGTCTTCATCTAATTAATAACATTAGTTGATGCTCCTTGTCATGTGGTAGTTGTAGTATAAAACATTACTCACTACCATCCATGAGGGTATAAACTAGGCTTTATGCAATCATATTTCATCTTGCAAGGGGTAGCATATCATTACCAATCTAGTCTCATATTTCTCCCTACACTTGGGGGCAAGGGGTTAGGTAGCCTTGTGCTAGGTGCATTCCTTCTTGGGATCCCTTTATTTCTCCTTAAAACATTAGTGTAGCAAGTACACTAACATTTTAAGGGGGGAATATAGTCCCCCAATCATTGTTTGTGTGAAAGAATGGTCCCTTCTTAGTGATGATAGCATACATATCCTAGGAAGTGTGATATTTTAAATTAAAGTGTGGCCTTCTCGATCTATGTGAGGGAATCTCTTTGGTGGTGATATTGGGATTAATGTCCTCTAATCACATACACTTTGACATGATGCTTGGATCTTGAATTGTTGCAATAAATCACTAATAATGTTGCTCTTGAAAATAATTCTTGCTCATAAATTCTCCTAATTTCCTTCTTTCTTTCTTCTAGTTTCAAATGGTGAAAGGACTAGGTATTTATAGGCATTTACCCAATTTCTCAAAAATTAGATCCTGAAAATCGACACTTGAAATTTGATATTTGAATGTTAAAATGCCACCAAAAACATGCCCAATATTGAGTCTTGGCTAAGAAGGGGGACCCATATGCCCTTCTAGGAAATTGAATGTTAGGGGAAAATTTATGATTGGTTGAATTGGTTCAATGCTTGTAGTTTATTGAAAAATGATACAAATGGGCTTTAGAATACATAATTTTAGGACATTATGGGGTCAATTAAGCTCAATAATTTAGGGGGGCCAAAAAAAGTGTGAAATTATTGAGGATGACAATTTTTGACACTACATTTAGCCCTCACTTTAGTGATATTATGAACTTACACTCAAACTCATGCTAAAGTAGAGAAATATATGCCAAGAGGGGTTGAATAGTCAAAATATTGAAGAGATAAGATGAAAAAAGATCTAGGGAGGGAGCTCAAGCCCCTAGGATCCAAGATCCTATGGAAAATCAACATAAGCACAAAGGAACACACACACACACATGTATAATATGCAACAAGACAACATACACAAACATTCATGTCAAAAAACATGAAGCATAAACAATGAAAACACACTGCATGGTGGAACATAAAGATGATGAAGAAATGAAAACAAACACAATGTCAACATGATGTAAACACAAAGATGACACATGAAAGACAAAAATAAAAAGTTTATTAATAAAGGGATTTGATTCATTAACAAAAAGAGACCCCAGTCAAGTAAATTGTCTCAAATACCAAACATCATCCATCGAATGTGCTATCTAAACAAAATTATGTTCTCACAAGGATGTGAAATCACTTATAAAACACATGGCTCCATTGGAAAGAAAGTTTTGTT
This sequence comes from Sequoiadendron giganteum, assembly GCA_007115665.2. Classification (NCBI taxonomy): domain Eukaryota; kingdom Viridiplantae; phylum Streptophyta; class Pinopsida; order Cupressales; family Cupressaceae; genus Sequoiadendron; species Sequoiadendron giganteum. Next base: position 886,690,107 of record CM021100.1, read on the forward strand.
ATGCTAGGTGTTCATGTTAAATGGAATTCATGAGTCATACCATATCAAATTCTGATATTTTCTAGGTGAATCACAAACTAGAAGGCACACGAGCTAGTGATGACAACTTTTCACTAGGGGAGCCCCCAAAACAAGGCAACATAATGAGAAACACACTAGGTATAGTGAGGATTTTTTTTACTAGGTGTGTATGCATAACCATGCCAAGAGTTATACTCCTTGATAATCTTGATAAGGTGCTAAAAAAATGATCAAAATAATATGTCAACACCACACTTAGTTTAAGTCTCATGAACAAAGTGAAGCAAGAATTCCAAACTCGCCTCAGGGGGTGCACAAAATATAATAGAATAAATCTTAAAAATCAAGGGATGTTATATCAACATCACCACAAGAGATGATTTAAAAAAATAATGAAGTGGATTTTCTCCATACATGAAAGGTCACACCTTAGGGAATATCGCACATGATATCACCACCAAGAGAGGACAAGTTGGGGGAAAATAAATCATGCATTAGGGAATACTAGCCATAGTATTACCACCAAGGGGGACACCATATGCCAATAAAGGTAACACTCTTGAGGGATATAAAGCCAAATATCACCACAAAGGTCACACTTCTTAGGATATTTATGTTATCATCACTAAGAAGGGACCATTTCCTAAGCAAACAATGAGCGAGAGACTATATGCCCCCACCTTAAAATGTCAACATTATTTCTATGTTGGTATTTTAAGGAGAAAGAGGGGAAGGGGGGATCCTTGAAAATAATGTACACCTCCCCAAAATAATTTATCCTTTCCCCTCAAGCATAGAGGCAAGAACAACCACACCAATGACTATCATGTTGTTGTCATGAAAAATATGATTGCACTTAAAATTGTACCACCATGAATGACAATGAGAAAAAAACATAAATCTAAAAATTCCACATTGTGATGAGAAACATGATAGGATGAAGATCATTTTTGATTAGAGGATTTAGGTGCATCAAAACATGGAAGAGCACCACAATCCTTAAAATTTTGTATTTTATTACTCAAAGCTTGACACTCATTAGTAGAATGACCATGCACTCGATGATATGTACAAAATGAAATTTTGGTGTAGAATATATTTCATTTTCTTGGAGGAAGAGAAATTAAGTGGGATTTGAGAAGCCTCGACAAGATATTCCCTTGATCCATAGAAGGGGACATTTATTTCTCTTGTGAAGAAAATATTGCTTTCTTATCACAAGATATCATACACACTCAAGACTCTTTAGGTTTAGATTATGAGATTTTGTACTCTTCCATAAAGGATGGTGTAAAATATAATGAACCCCAATAATCACTAAAAAATGCGTTTGAAGATGAAGAAATTTTATGACCATTATTTATATTTTTCCTAGGAGTTTTTTTTTTTATGACATTGACATTAAGTGAAGGTTTCTTTGATATTTTCATTTCTTTTGAAGGATAATTACAAGACCTCTTGTTGTTTCTTACACACTAGGATCGATGGTGACAATAATACCTCGTTTTTTTATACCACATCCTTTCCCATTATAGCCAAGTTGTTTCAAGAGTTCATAACCTTTTCCATAAATGGATTCTATTTTTTTCAAAGAAGGTGGTTGTTCATGAGCATCTTCATCATAAGTGGATATGTAATTCGTACCTCCATGTTTGATAGAAGTTGTGGAATCAAATGTTTTTGATGATTCAGGGATAGGTTATGTTGATACCATTGTTGCTTCTTTCTCTTTCTTTGATTTTAATTGTATCATATTGTATTCCTTGATGAATGTAGGTGTAAAATATAACAATTACCAATCATCAACTAAAAAAAATTCATGGATGTAAGGCTCTCATGTTCATCCTCAAATCGTAAAGGTTCTACTTTTGTAGTTGGTTGCAACATTCTAAGAGGATCCTTTGTTCCTGTTTTAGTTTATAAACACTATTCATATTTAGGATCAACTGTTATCATGTAAACCTTATTGTTTTATATGTACTTCATTAAACTATGAAGTGTTCAAGGCACTCCATTCATCTCATGAATACATGGTTTACCTAAGAGAATATTATATTAAATATCATGGGGAGTGACATGGAAGAGTGTTTACAACACATCCTTACCAAATTTAATAGGTAATGTTATCAAACTCAATGGTTGTATGTCCATGTTACCAAAAACTTTGATTGATAAATCAACAGGTTGAATTAAAGTTTTTCCTTCTCAAATTTTATCCAAAATATTCACACTAAAAATGTTAATCCCTAAACTATTGTCAATAAGGGTATGTTTAATCCCAACCATGTTACTAATATTCATTATCATCAAAGCATCATTTTATTTTTTATTTACAAAGGGAGTAACTCATTTTGATGAAAGACAATATCCAAATTATTTTGATTCATATTCTCAATCAAACCTACCACAACATTTGGTTATGCACTATGAGAGATAAAAATGTTTTATAAACCCTTTTGAAGAATGAAATGGTAAGTAAGTGATGTTTGAATCAAATCCCACAAGGATATCTTAGCAGGAGTGTTACAAAGTTTCTCAATAAGATCAAATTCTTTACCACTATGTTGTGAAATGTTAGTTGTGGGTGGGAGATATGGTTGAGGAAATGGAATGGGTGTTGGAGTTTATTTTGGTTGCTTATTGTTTCTAGTGTTATATGTGTGAGCTATAGTATGATAACTTGGTTGTTGTGGCACATGATTACTAGTGAGTTGTTTTGTGAAGTTTAAGATAGAACTGAGAGGTTTAGGAGGTCGTATAATGAGAGGCGACTTATGAGGTCCAATAATTAGAATCTTAAGAAATTCAAAAGGTGTTTTAGGAGGTCCAATAATAAAGGGAGATCTAATATCCAATTTTGTGTTCATAACCTCAATAGATTTGACTGGTTGTTGATGTTCTTCTATTGAGGGGATGACCTTAACATCTTCATATAAGTATTCCATCTTACTATCTTTAGAAATAAATGTATCAAAGATTTCATCTTCTTGTGCTACAATATTTTCCCATGTGGGAGAATCATTGGGAGAGGGAAAAACAAGATTCTCATGATGCTCAATGATTGAATCTTCTAACACCATGAAACCTTCATCACAAGTAGGAGAGGTATCAGGAGAATGACAACTATGATTGCTATGATTGTCGATGTTTGCATCCTCTTGCACAAAAAAATTCTCACAAGAAGGAGAGATGTTAGGAGATGAATGAAGACTAGGAAAAGTGATATTAAAAAAAAATTCACTGATTTCATTTTTAATTTTATGCTTATGGATTTGATTATGTGCCAATTTTTTAATCAACGTTTTGGATCACACTTTACGACACATCATCAAGATATAGAGCTCAAGGATATAGATCTCAAGGTTATTTTTACATCACCTTGAGCTCTATATCCTGATGATGGATCATGGAGTGTGATATGAAACGTTGACTCAAAAAGTGGCACACAATCAAATCTAGAAGCATAAAATTAATGATAATATGGATTGTGGAAATCTTATAGCATTTATTGATTTCATCTTCTTGCGACATAATATATTCCCAAGTAGGAGAGGTTTTGGGAGAGAAACAAACAAGATTCTTATGACACTCAATGATTGGGTCTTCTAACACCAAGATACCTTCATCACAAGTAGGAGAGATATTAGTAGAAGAAACAATATGATTGTTATGATTGTCCATGATTGCATCCTCTTGCACCAAAACACTCTTACAAAGAGAAGAGATGTTAGGAGATGGGTGAAGAATAGGAAAAGTGATATTAAGAAATATTTCAATGATCTCATTCTCTCGTGCCAAGATACTCCCATAATTAGGAAAGATATTGGGAGAATGACTAAATTTTTTTTAATGAATTCTTTTCATTTCCCTAGATTGTACTCATAAGTAGGGAGATTATAATTATGGAATCCATGCATTACCATATCAAAACCACATCTTTGAAAAGAAAACATGTCTTCACTTGCCTAGGGTTTTGAATTTGTGGAAAAATGAAAACTAATCTACCCAAATTATGCAATGCTTCAAAAAATGTAAATAGATTCCCTATAGATCTGATGATTTCCAACACTCAAGCACAATTTTTTTTCCAAATTTGCAACAAATCAAGAAAAATGACACCTTTCTTGCACATGCCATAACATCTTTTCAAAATTTCAAATCAGACAGTTGCAAGCAAAAATAGAGTGAAAATATAGAGACAAAAAACTATGTAAAATTTTCCTGGGACACCTGTAGTAGGATAGAGATTCCCATGGGTGTCTGAGTCCCTGACAGGATTTGAAAAAATGACTTTTTATGTTGTTGTTTATTATTATTGTCTTTGTTTGCAATCAGATTAAATAGTTGACATTTTTCTAGAGTTCACTCAATTTAGGGCAAGGTGATGCAAAATGCAAGTGTGCAATAATGTTGAAAATGTTTTTAAAAATTTAAAATCAATTTTTAGATCTAAAATGCAATAATTTATTGACTCTAAGATGTCACAACTTTAAAATATTGTTGATGCAATTTTAAAGTCAAACAATGTAATGTTTTCCAATTTAAGACGATATGACTCCAATACAAATATGCAACAACAAAGGATAATTTTGAATGCAATTTTCAGATCTAATATGTAATATTTGTTTGATTTGAAGATGATTTTTTTTGAGAATGATGATTTGATGCAATTTTGAAACACAACTATGTAAATTTTCACTTGTTTAAAATGAAAGATGCAATTTACATGTAATGAAGAATTTCTGATTCTAACCACTTAGTGAATGAAATTTGAATGTAGATCTAATCTACATATGATTGAATTAAACCCTAATTAAACCTATGATGCAATATGTGATGTATTTTTTTGGAATTTTTATGCTTTTATGATGCAAAAATGAAACCCTAAATGAGAAATGTAAAATGTAATGCAAAATCTAGATCTAGGGTTTGAAAGACCTCTAATTTTAGAAAGGCTATGATCTCAAATGCCAGGTTCACCAAAATTATACATAGAAAAATGAATACTTGGTCCTAAATGCAAAGAACCTAGGATATAAGGATCCTTTTCTAGGGTTTCATTGAGATGGAGATCAACAAGGTGTATAGATTGAATTTCAACCATGAAGGTGAGCCAATTAGACTTGGATCTCCATCAATTTGGGGATGGGAATGGTTTGGAATAATTAACCTAATTAGACTCACTCTAGGAAAATTCAACACCAAAAATTCACCTCCAATAATTCATCATCGTGGAAAATTCACCACCAATAATTCATCATCATGGATAATTCATTGCATATACAATTAGGAAATTTTTGGTGGGGAGTTTTCCATGGAAATGAATTACTGGTGGTGAATTTTCCTAGAGATGAAGTAGTCATGGTGATGAATTTTTGGAGGTGAATTGATGGTGGTAAAAAGCTAAGATTGAATTTTCCCAAATATGTAAATTGTAGGATCCTAACAACTAACAGACTCAAACAACAGTTTGTAGGTGGATCCAAAAAGTGTGGAGTGATATGTACCTACCCAAAAAAGCTTTTTTCAACCACTATATAAGTACAATTCACCAAGGGGTGTAGACATCCTTGATATGGGGTCTTGATTAACTTTTGGGATCCTCTAGTGGTAGATCTGAGACTCCTATTTTCTAGTTGGAGAGTTGTCAGGATTTTTTCAGGTAATTTTGTAAGCGAGTTTCCATTTGTTGACAAGATGTAGGGCTTTAAATACAACAATGAATAATTTATCTTCAAGATTCCTTCAATCCTCTTAAAACCTGAAACATGTACATTCAAAGAGAAGGAAAATGTTGGGCCATTTAGGGGTTTGCCTCGGTCAATAAGATTTTACACTTCCATAATGGCAATGTCAATGATAAATGGATAATTGGAAGGAAGGGATGACGAAATTACGAAGTGCTACAACTCGCCACCCTTTAATGGATTCCTTGAAGGATTGAAGTCATGCACATCACTTCAAGGATTTAAATCATTCTTTGCTTGAATGCTTTGGAGACCTACAACAAGGGCTAGCCTTCACAAAAAAATGATAACTTGATAACATGAACTCAAATACATTTTGACATGATAATTGGATCTTGAATTGTTGTAATAAATCATTGATAATGTTGCTCTTGACAATAATGGTTTCTCATAAATTCTCCTTCTAATTTCCTTCTTGCTTTCTTCTAGTTTCAAATGGTGAAAATACTAGGTATTTATCTCATTTCCCAAAAAATAGATCTTGAAATTCAATGCTTGAAATTTGAAATTTGTGTATTAAAATGTCGTCAACAACATGCCAAAAATTGGGTCCTAGCCCAAACTTCGAGGACATTGAATGTTGGGGGAAAATTAATGATTGGTTGCATTTGTTCAATGCTTGTAGTTTATTAAAAAATGATACAAATGTGCTCTAGAATACATAATTTTAGGATATTATGGGGTCAATTAAGCTCAATAATTTATGGGGCCAAAAAATAGTGCAAAATTGTTAAGTTTGACAATTTTTAAGACTACAAAATGTAGAAACACAATGGACTACAAATAGAAGAAAATTTCTTGATTAAGGTGTTGTATGGAAATGGTTACAATTTTTTTCTAGTATAGGTGAAGGGAAGAAATTAGACAAACCTCTCTACCATTGTAGGAAGGTGGTGAAACTCTCACCATTACATTATTTTACATTGTAAAGATCTAGCATTGTTAATTCATATTCAACATGATGAAAAGTGAGTGACAAAATTCCCAATTAAGTTGGAAAAGGATGTAATATATCCTTGAGGGACATGAATGAACCATTATAAGTCTTAGCCTCCTATGATTCAAGGGGAAATTTTTAATAGGTACATGTCACTACAATTAATCTCTTGGCAATTTAAAAAAATTTAATGCAGTCATGGGGATCTCGTTTTCCCTTTAATTATCAGTTTGGAGATTTAAAAGTGAGTGGGAAAAGGTACCATCATGATGGATCTATTAAAGGGGTAAGGGAAAATTTCTTCACACTTATATATTATCTTTTATTTTAAATCCCTATATTATAACCCCTTAATCATATCCTTTATTTCTTACCACACTTGGTTAAAGGGATTCACAAAATTTTAGTTTTGAGAGGGGCATGAATGAAGCTATAATTTGTTGGTTTCTAGTAGATAGTATGATGGGGGTTTAGTTGTGGACTATATTGTCATTGGTAAGTTGGTGGGGGTTGAATTTATTGTAACATTAAGGTATTATGATGTGGGATGGTACAAATTTATCACTAGGTATGAGGTTATATGTGGATATGAATTTTGGGGATATAGTATGTTGGAGGGAAGATCTATAAGGGTGTGAGAGGATATGAAGTTGTTGGGTGATACAAAAGAGATAAGATTATGCGGGTGGATATGAAGCTAGAGGTGGTTATGAATTTTGAGGAGGGTATGGTGCATCTTAAGTTGAAGGAGGGTGTGATAATTTAGGAGGATATGATATGACCGAAGGATATGATATGGCTAGAGGATGTGTAATAATTGGAGGAGGATTTGGTGGGGGTATGATATAGTTTGAGGAGGATTCAATGGATATGACATGGTTGGAGGAGTGCTTCGATGGAATAAGCTGGCCAAAAATTTAATGTAGTTTAGGGGAAAGGGTTTGGGGTTTGAGTAAAAGAGGAATTTTCTTATGAGGATGAGGAAGGATTGGAGGATGAAGTGGGAGGGAAGGTTTCCATCACAATATCACTTCTTTTTTTATGTTGTGATCATGAGATGTTTGTGATGGGAGATGTCCCAATGGGTTGTCAAAGGCGGTTTTGATGGGGGGTTATTTTCATATAATCTCACTCAGCTTGGATTCATCATAGGGAGATGCGATTTTGGCACCTTCTTAGATCAAATTTTCAAGAAATTGGTCTTTATTTAATTTAAGTAAAACTATCAAGTCTTGTGTTTCCTTATTGTGAAATAACTCTTGGAGCCTTGGAGAATATTTGGGTTGTAGTGGGGGATTATTTTCATACGAGCTCACTTAGCTTGGAGGAATTATAATGAGATGGGAGCTTGACAACTTCTTATATTAATTATTAACAAGGGAAACCATCAAGTATTGTGTGTCCTTGTTGTGAAGGAACTCTTGTAACCTTGGAGAATGTTCAAATTAGGAAATAAAGGATCCTTTATCATTAGTATCTTTATGGGTTGGTTGGGTTGGTGTTTCACCTTGCACATGGTACTCATAACATGAGAAATACCAAGAGTGTGTTTTTTGTATTTCTTATTACCTAGCTATGGGGGATATACAATGATGGGTTTTAATTGGTTTGATTTTAAATGCTATTTTATTTTGGTTTCTAATCTTTAAGTGAATGTGTTAAGGTAGTCAAGTTTATGATTGGATGATTAGGTTTGGTTAGGTTGGGTGATGTTTGGATTTATTTAAGGTAGGGGGATTTTTTCATTTTTTTATGTTTTGGATTCATTTAAGTTTGTGGATATTTTGATTTAGTTAGGTTTTTTAAGATTTGTATTTTCTTAAGGTTGGATGGTTGGATTTGTTTGGGGCTGGATGGTTGGGTTTGTTTAGTTTAGGATGAAAGGGTTTGGTTTGGGGTTGGATGTTTAGATTTTTTTTAGATATAATTAATGGTGATTTTCTATAAAAATATTTTTTGGAGGTAATCAAAACCTTTTATTGATTAAATATGGATGACTATCTCTCTTCTACTTGATATAGTCAAGTTCTCAAGAAATATTGAGTTTGGATTCTTGGCCTAGTTAATTAGGATAAGCTGAGGAACTAAGTTAATTTATCCAAGGTTGGATGTTGGATTGGATGATAATTAACTTGATAATCTACTTGAGATGGAAAATTTATCAAGTGAAGGTAAATAATGTTTGATAATGATGTTTCATTAAAGGTCTAGACTTGAAAAAACCTTAATTTAATGATGGTAGGGGATGGTTTTTTAATTTTAGGTTTGATGAATTGGAGGAGACTAAGGCAAGTTTTGAGAGGTTAATCAAGAGCTTAAAACCTTAATATGATTTAAATTAGTTTCTCCTATACTTAGGATAGGCTATGTTCCAAAATAAATTTTAGATTGGATGACCATACTTGGGATAGGCTAAGTTCCCAAGGAAGCCGAATCTAGTATTTAATATTATTTAAGGTTTTTAGTCTTGATTATGGATGTTGGTTTTGGTTGAAGTTAAAATAAATTTAGCTTAATTTTTTGACTTGATTATGGTTTGTGATTAGGATTTTAGTCTAATATTTGGGTGTTAATTGGTTTCTAGATGAAATTTGGGTGGGGATTAGGACAAAGTTTTTAGGTTTATGAATGGGTTTGGATGGGAAGGATGAGGGTATAATTAAGGTTTGGGTAAGATTTTAGTGTTGAATAGACTAGGATAAGTGATTTTGGGATCATGGACTAATTTTTAGTTATGAGTCCTAAGGTTTGGATAAGGTCTAAAGTTTTGAGATGTTTTATGGTTTGGATATGATTTAAGGTTTCAAAGGCTTGGGATTTATTTAGGGTAGACAAGGTTTTTATATTTATGAAAAGGTGGACTAAGTAATTATATAGGTGGATGTTGGTTTTGATTCAAAGTTTGGATGTATACTTGGTTTATGAATAGTTGGGTGGTCTAAGTTTGAACCTTGGAAGGAGGTGTAAAAAATTAAAAAATATATATTTTTGTCTTGTAATTTTTAGGGAATTTTTTAATCTTGAAAGTGAGCATGCATTTAGCATAATAAGACACACCAATCACATTAAAATTTTCGATTGGGAGAGTAAATTTTTATAGGCTCACCAATATGCCACTACCAAGTTGAGGATAAATAGGGAATAAAAAAATCATGTCATCTTCATCAAACCCCTTATCATGGAGCTAAATTTTATTCCCACAATAATATCTACCTCAATAATTATGAAATATAGTGTTCTTCTTGGAGATAACTACTTGTAAACCACAAAAAAAGCGGTTAAAATGTATTAAGCTAGAATATACAAGATGAATGGGGGATATCCTATATATAATACAAGGTTACATGAGCCCTAGTTTTATGAAATGTATCTCATTTACAAGAATGTGTCTAATGAATAATTATAATCCTCTTCACAACTAATTTTTTGGTCACACATGATCATCTTGTTGCATGAGGGGAGAGAATACACACTTATTTTATTTAAGATCTAATCTACACATAAAAATTAAATAATGCAGAGTTTTTGATTTCTAAGATCACTTTGGAGTGCAAGGTGAGTGCATACACTCCACAAAATTATCAAATAAAAAAGAACACGAGACTCTCTTCCCACCAACTAAATTTAGTGCATCACTACTCTAGTCAAGAATAAACATTTGACAAGTGAATTCCTACAACACAGTAGTTATTAGTTTGTTAATTTTTTCTTGGATAGGAATTACAACTAAAAAATGTAGTTAGAATCAATAATTTAAAAAATATTTACAAAAAATTTAAAGTGTATATGTGACTATGAAAAAAAGGTGAAAAACATGTAGGTGAGACTTTAAAATAGATGCAATAAATAATGATTTTACCTAAACCAAACTATAGAGGTGATAGATAGAAGAGGTGATGAACTATGGATGTGATAAATAATGTAAGAAATATAATGTTGAGGTGGTAAATAGTGTTGGTGATAAATTGGAAATCATACAAAACATCCAAGATGTTGTTAGTTGAATTTCCTTAAAAATAGAAAAAAGGCTAGAAACCAAAAAATTTATAAATATTGGGAATGATAAATGAAAATTTAAATAGATAAGTAAAAACAAAAATAAAAAAATAGAGGCACAAATTGATGAAATTATTCAAAAAAAATTTGGGGATGAAGATGCCTTTTGTAAGGAACAAACAAAAAATAGAATAGGAAACCAAATAGAAGACATGGTTACCAAAATGGATTGGAGATCAAAATACTTCAAAAGGACATAACTATTGGAATACCTACAAAATAAGTTAGAAAATGTTTGAAAATGATAGAAATAAATATAATTAAAGTTAGAATGTCATGTTGAAATAGATGCAAGAAAAATGTTAAAAAATAAATCTAAAGGACCTAACTATTGGAAGACCTACAAAATAAGTTATAAAATGTTAGAAAATGATAAAAATAAATATAATTAAAGTTAGAATGTCATGTCGAAATAGATGCAAGAAAAATATTAATAAATAATTCTAAAGGACATAACTATTGGAAGACCTACAAAATAAGTTAGAAAATGTTTTTGATTAGAGGTAAAGCAGGTTTTGAAGGAACTCAGAACCCTTTACAAAAAGAGCATTGCTAGAGAATAAACACGATAAATCAAGCAACCAACCATCAACAAAAAATAACAAAGCAACCAACCATCAACAATAAATTAGAAAATGTTAGAAATTAATGGAAATAAATATAATTAAAACTAGAATGTCATATTAAAATGGTTGCATTATGGAGAGCATAGGTGATTCTTTAGAATACAAGTGACTCAATGTGAAGTATATACACCAACCTATAGCTTATGAATAAAAACCTTACAAAACACTCAAAATAAAGTTAGTTTTTGGTAAATGGGTCCAAATAGATGTGCCAAAATGTCTACAAGGGAAAAAAATGACAAACAAATAAATAAAACATGAATAAATGATCCTACCTTTCCTTCTATAGAATCCTTTATTAGAGCTTGAAGAAGAGGAGTTTCACCCTATGTTTCTCTTGATATGCTCCTGATGATGGTATTAGGTGATTAAGGGATTTATTTTATCTTAAAATAATAACATAAAAATAGTATTCATGGACTATTTTATTAAAAAATTGTATCCAAGAGATATTATTTATAAATTTTAAGGACTTTGGATCAAGGGTGTAGATTTAATATCAAGATAAAGGGATAGGGATTCATGAAAGGATTGGAGAAAGGAGAGGTTTCCAAGTGAAACTTCATGATGGATGGATTTAGGTTGGCCAAGGATTGATATGATTTGGATGGCTATAATTTCCTTATTAGATAAAATAGATAGAATTAAATCTCCCCAAACATGTATGAGAATATTTATGGTCAAGAGGGCTATGAAAAGTATCCTCACATGTGAGGATACATGGGGAAGAGGAAACATGACATATTTTATCTCACACATGTGTGAGAGGTAACATGGGAAATTTAAACGTGGCATACGTACTCTCACACATGTTTGCAAGGTCACATGAGGAATATAAAATGTAACATGTGCTCTCTCACATATGGGTGAGATATCACATGGGGTATTCTGAAAGTTGTTAAGATGGAGGACTAAATTTCATACAAATTTATGGGTAAGTGGGATTAGATGTGACTAATGATTAATTTTATTAATCATTTTTAATTTTGTACAAATTATTAATCAAAATAATTAATTATGATTAGGAAAGTGGACAAAATAGAGAATTAAATAAATAGGAACATTTTTTTATGAATGTGTATAGTGGGGCTCAAATAAATAACTTATTTAAGTTTGAACTTTAGGAAAAGGTGTTGCAAGTATGGATGTGTTTGGTGGTGTTTTCATTGATGTTGTCATTGATGTCAACACTGTACAAGTTGAGTAAGTTGGTTTTTGCCAAGTGCTTTTGAGAAAATTTGAGAAATAATGAAATTTGTATTGAAGTGTGTTCTGAGCGTGCTCTGATATTGTGGTCCACATTTCTCTTTTGTTGAACCAATGCCTATATGGATTTATAGATGTGTTCATAAGCTAAAATGGATTATATATCTGAGTTTCATCTTTTAGTTTGATGGAGAGGAAAAGTTATGTTCACCGGTGTGTGAACTAGTTTTTCAGAGTTATCTAGTTATTGACTAGGAGAAATGTTTTGGCTCTGCAATCTTCTGATATTTGGCCTCAAATATTTCGGATCTAGGAGATTACTCTTTCTAATTATTTCTATGTTCTGGAAATTTTGCTTATGGTTTGGTGCTCTGAAAGACCTGCTCTGAAGTCTCTGTGTTTTTTTTAGCTGTCCCGATTGAACTGGTGAAATGTTCTTTGTAAATGAAGTTTATTGAAGTTGATGTAGATGTATCTGAGATGGTCTCAAAGATGGTAAAATGATTGGTGAAGCGTGTTAAGAAATCTGTGTGTTTATCTTTCTAAAGATGCATGTACTTCAAAGATCATTGGTGTTTTCATTAGGTTTGACCGACATGGTGTTTACACGGTACATTATGCCTTTGCATCGATTTGAGAAAGCATGTGCATGATCCAAGATGTTGTCTGGGTCCTAAATTAAATTTGTATTTGGTCCCCTCACATTCTTATCCACCACGAGAATATTGAGTATCCAACCTAGTTTGAATTTGTAAAATGAAATTGTGTAGTCGACCTTGGAGAATGTTCCTGAGAATGAAGATGGTATAAATACAAGTTAAGTTGTAGCGAATTTTATATCCATCCATCATTTGATCCGAGCAAGAGAAGATTGTGCAAACAAGTGTGAAAAGAAGAGTGTTGAAGAGTGAACTGTGGCAACAGTACTTCATTGTATTCATAATCTTCTGATCAAGTTGTGAAGTGTGTGGAACTCCTAGTGGTGGATCATCACCTAATTCTTTATATCTTTTTGTAGGCAATGAGCCTCTTTCTGGATAGTAAGTCCTAAGGCAGTGAGCCCTTGATCTGAGTAGTGAGCCTTTGTATTTGGGTAGTGATACTTTTTGTATCTGGTATTGCATTACTTTTATAGTGTGAGCTAATCCTCATCGTGATTTTTCCCTCATTAGGTTTTCCACACAAATATGGTGTCTCTGGTGTTGTATTTTTGTTATCTGCATTTTCATGTTCACACTTAATAACAAATTGAAGATAAAGTAAAATTTATTAGGTTAAGAAGTAAAGAATTTGATACAACTGATTCACCCCCCTCTTAGTTGTCTTGTGAATTTTAACAAAAGGATTATTTAATCAAATAAAAGGTCTTGGTTTGTCTAATTAATATCAGAAGAAATGTGAGATGGATGAATTAAATAATTAAAATTATTTAATTAATGTTAGAAGAATAACATGGATATAATTAGTTAATTAGGGGGTGATGATGAAGAATTAGTAGGATTAGTCAGACAAATTTTAGGGCTTACAATTGTTGAATTATAATAAATTTGAAATCCAAGTTGGTAAAAAGTGTTATTTATAGTAGAATAATCAGTCAAAATATAATAATAATAATTTTGATTGGTATCTTGAGAATTTTGGTCTAGCATGAGATATTATGGAGGCCACAAACAAGGACCTCCTCCCTAGCATGAACATAAGTGGATATTCCAAGCATGTGAGCACAATATCCTAGCAGGGGCATAGATCCCACAAGCACATTAGTCTAGCAAGGGATTGGAATGAAAAAGGCATGAACATACGCCTCATGGCATGAATGTCATTAGTAGCCTTAACTCTATAGTTCAAGCCTACATGCACATTAGATCAGCATAGGCATAGTTCCTACGATTACAATGGCCCAGTGGAGGTTTGAACCCTGGTGGCCACAAAAGAAACACCACCACTTTATCATTGCACTGTAGGATGAACCCCCAAAATATAATAATTATTGTCTTAACTTTAAAATGGTTATTTAGTATGAAAAAAATTAGGTGGATCATGTGGGAGAAGTTATAATTTGGGAGCTTCTAGTGAAGTGAAATCTAAAGGAGATAGACCATAGGTCCTATATGGGTTGTTACTAGATTCCAAGGGTGGTATGTATAGAAAAAGGGTTGTAATATCCTATTTAGTTATCTATTCCCCTACTTATAAACTTCTAAGTTATGATCAAAATTTCTCATGGGTAATGACTCAACTCATCATCCTCTTATTAATAATGAAATATAAGTTATCAATAATGATAATTAGTTTATTATTCAATCCCTTCAATCCATAATGGATAGATCTATTGGGTGACTTGAATATGCCCTTGGTAATTTTTTATAGCTTGAGACCTAATATTGACTCTATTTAAAAGTGGTTGGATCATAGATAGAAAGTTTGTATGAATTTTTCTCTTAGTGCCCTTCTAAAAGGCTTGTTTATATTCTCTTTCTCTTATGAAGAGGGTTTCACTAAGGTTTTGGTTGAAGTTTTATGGTTCTTGGCTAAATTTGGCATTTCTCTCAACATGTTGAAAGCCTAGTTTAATCTTGTTGAAGACAATATAGAATAAATATATTTTGGGTTGCATCTTTTAGGTCTTTCCCCATAACACTAGGATGAATAGGTTGTCAAAATTTTATCCATCTCATTCAATTAATTTCTTGTAGTTTACAACATCACTAAATTTATAGAGATATCAATTTTTCTCACCCATTTGTCAATGTGTAGGTCCATAAGATTCTACCTTTTGATATCACCTTTTCTTGTAAGTTTAACAAATGGTCCCAACAAACAATGTATGAGAAAATATCTCTCTACTATTAGGATTGTAAAATTTATAGGCATTTGGTGAACACCTATGATAAGAGGTGAGATGTTGTAGGTTTTTTCTGACTTGGTTCCATTGTTTGGCTCTATCCCTTAAGGTGAAAGATTGGATGATAATAAATAATTTATTACTAAACATAATGATGAGGGTCCTATAGTTGGGGCCAATAAATACATCCCTAATGATTGTCTAAATGAACTATGATGCATGACCTCCTCCATTCTTGAAGAGAAGCCAATATAGAATCTTGAGAAGTTGATCTCCCCATCAACTAATTATTCTAATGGTAATCTAGTGGTTTATTTGAATAGGTTAGCTATAGAGATGGCCCCTTTCTATCTAGAGAAGTTACTCCAATCTCCAAGCTCTTTGATTAAATAAAGTTCCCCCTTAAATCCTTCATTATCTAAGGTAAAAAGAAGAAATAAGAGTATTTGTAGGAATTTAGATCTTGAGGGAAATAAGGGTGCTTTAGACTCTACTTAGTTGAATCCTTCTTTGAACCCTATTTCTTTGATAGATGAGCTTTGTTCTTTGGGGCTTGTATTTTTTAAGGAAGTTGAGATATAAGAGTTTTCTCCCAACACCCTTTCACATAGGGGAATTTGGCCTCTCCTTCCTCATGTATTTTTAAATAGAAGTATGGAATGAATCCCAAAGGTTTCAAATCAAGAAAAAAATAGATGATGTGGGAATAGATTCAAGGAGGGGTCATCTAAGCTTAAGATAATTGATGTCAAAGGAGATATTAAAAGAAGTGGCTAATAGGGAAAATAGAAATTGGAGATTGTTGAATCTTGAAGATTTATTAAATGAATATGTTATCATGGAGCACACTAGGGCTCAGTAGTTCTCATAAAAAAATATTATGAAGAAATATTACAAGGATAATTAATTAAAAATTCCTTTATTATAAAATATCAAGATGTTAGATTTATTTTCTTTATATTAGCAAAAAAATTGTTTATTATGAATTTTATGTATGCTATTAATAAAGGGGCCTCATGTGGTTTAGCATATTTATATAATTTTAATTTTATATGAATTTTTTATTACAAAAGGAAACACCATCTTGCTATTTTATTCTAGGAAAAACACAAAAACAAAAGTTAGGATCTTTTCTAACATGAATGATCCTAATCCAAAGGGTAGTAGAAAGAGTCTTTGAATATATATTATATATTTTAAGGACTTTAAATATTTCAAATGGAAACTATTATAGTATTTTAATATCCTCCCATTTCCTTTCGAAGAGTAAGGGGTTATCCCAATTATTATGATAGTATGAAAGACCTAATTAATTTTATTTCTAAAGAAGGATTCATGGATATTGAACCAATAGGATCTTATTTAATGTTTTCTAATAGGAATATTGTATATAACTTGGTTAAAATTAATCTCGATAGATTATTGGTTTCTACTAATTAGGCTTTATCAATCAGTAGTTGTCTACTAGATTTGTTATGATCAAGTATCATATTCTCCTATTCTTGAATCATGATCATAGCATATGAATATACTCCTTAAATTTTTAAAAATATATTTATAGCTTGGATTTCAAATAAGTTAAGAAATAGTGGAGTATATATGTTAGAATATTAACAATGTTCAAGGTGGCTAAAAAATTACGTCAAAGCTAAAGTGAAAAATGGAACAAAACCTTCCTTGGAAATACTTGCACTCAAAAGGGATCCGTTAAGGCCAATTTGGTAGAAATTTGAAAAGATAATAAATTGAATAGAATGGAACATACTAAATTCCTAAGTGGGAATGAGATTATTTATACTCCCCATACTTTGATCAAAAGGGAAGAAGTTTTCCACCATTCTACTCTCAAACAAACAAGTTTGAATAGAAATAATAAACTAATTGAAAATAGGGTATGATTATTAGGGATTAATACTTGATTCGGGAGGAATTCATTCTCTTTTTCTAATCCCTCCTTGTCAATGAATGAAGCAAAAAAAACATATTATATGAAGGGAATTTTATAGGTCATTCCCTTGGTAATTTCAATGGAAGATAAATAATATCATGCAACAAGGTTACTATGGATGAGTTAAGAGGGCATATTTTTCCTTTTTACCCCTTCAATAATTATTCTATAAGACATTACATAGATGGTTCAATAATTATTCTCAATAGGTAATATCCGTATAGATTTGATCAATAAATTATTGTTCCTTTCCTCAAAGAAATCTGGTACCAATGTGTTTAATGATATATGACTTATTAAATTGTGTAACACAATTTATATTTTTGCAAAGGTTTTGGGTCTTAGAATTCAATCTAGTTTGGCTAATATTTTTTATTCCCATCAAAGTAGGTTTCTTGTGGGTATAAAAATTATTGGTGTTATAATTAGAGTACATGAGATGTTTCATTTTATGAATAAAACTAAAAATAAGATATTGTATTTAAGATATATATAAGCAAGGCCTCTAACTATGTATCCAAGTCTTTACATTAAAAAATTTCATAGAGGTTTGATACCCATAATGAAATTATTTCAATCCTCAAATATTGAATCACATCTCCAATGTATTATGTTCTCATTAATTGTTTCTTATTTAGGATATTTTTGGAAAGTGTGATCTACATATGAAGACGGGATACTCTCTCCTCATACTTATTCATTGTAATGGCGGAAGTTCTAGGAATACATTAAGTAGAGCCATCTAGGAAGTCTCTCTTAAGGGATTCATTCCCTCTTCATCCATTAATAATTCTTATCATCATTAGTTTCTTGATGATACTGTCCTTTTGGTTTTGTGTAGGAAGCTAAGATATATAAGTGCATCCTTACTAAATATCTAGTTTCCTTAGGTCAAAAATTAAAATTTGAAAATAATTTTATTTTTCTCTAATAAGGCCTATTAAAGATATTATAGGATTGCTAATATCTTATGAGGTAATATAAAACAAAGTCATTTGGTGTATCTTAGTATTCCCTTATTCTCTAGGAGAATTATTGGTGAGATGTGAACATTTTCTTGAGAGGATTCACAAAAAAATTTGTAGGATGGAAAAGGTGTCTTCTTAGTCAAGTAAGAAAGCCCCGATTGCTCAAAAATTATCTTCAAAGAATACTTGTATAAATTATTTATATTTTTAAACATCCTAAGAGGGTTATGGATAAAATAAAATAAATTTAGAGAATATTTATATGGTTTGAAATGGATGATAAAAAAATAATCACTTTTTCATGGGAAAAGCCTCACATCCCAAAAATCCTTGAAGGATTAGGTTTGAGGAGAATTAATAATTTTTATAAAGATTTATTGGATAAATTTGGATGAAGACTTATGAAATATGACAATTATTGGTTAGGTATCATGAAGGCTAAGCACTTTAATGGTCACCCTACACATATATTCCTTAATATGGTCACCATTCCTCATATATATTCTATTTGGAATAGTGTTAGTTAATGAAAACAATTCCTAAGAAAGGCTTATATGTGGAAAGTTTGAAATGTTATGAAGGTTATATTTTGGGATTATTATTGCTTGGGAAAGACCCCCCTTAAATCTAGAGCTTCTTTCTTAGTTATCAAGACTATTATTATTATTTCGTGGATAACAATTGGAAGAATGGAGCTTATGGTAGGATAGAAAAAAATCAAGCTCCCACCCTTAATCACAAGAATCATGATGTCACATATATAATTATGGAATTTCTAAAGGGATTCCACATAAGTAAATTTTATAGGAAGGGTGAAATTATTTGGCATGGTTCTTGTTGTTGGCATATGGCTTCTAGTGTTGTCATTGATGGCAACCTAAGTCATGTATCTGATACGCACTTTTGTATCTATTCATACTGGAAGTCAGAGTGAAGAATAGGGTGTCCAGTTAAAGTTGAGTTTGTTGATCAATATACATTATCTGCTTATCAGTTCATGTTGTGCATCTCAGGAAAGGTCGTTGGGTATCTGTAATACCTTACTCTTGAGTTTGTGCCCGTGCATCAATCGGTGTACGAGTTAGAGGATTCAGTGTATTGATTTTCTATTTATTAGGACTATCAGGCTGACCTGGTGGATATAGCCATTACAAATGTTTAAGCAGTAATTTCTTAAATTTTTTTATGTTCGAACATGTTTATTTAGGTCCTCACTATACTATGGCTGACTGTGGATGGTACACATTAAGAATCATTTGTGGATTAAGCTATCGGTTGGAAAATATTATATGTTTTTTTAAAGATGACATGAAGATAATATTATCCCTTGATGTGGATATATAAGATCAATCATTTTTATCTTTTTGATATAGAGGAATGGTAGATGTGAAGTATACTATTGTGTGATGCAAAATTTAGAAGGGCAGTTGTGTGATTTCATTTGTGCATAGAAGATTTATATTGCGAATCATAGCAGAGTAGAGAAGAAGTGGAAAATTAGTTAGAAGGATAGAAGATTGATTGTTGAGCCTAACCGAAATTGTAACCTGGAATTAGAGGATGTTCTTCCTTAAGTTCAACCCTTCAAATGGATTTAATTTGAACATCTTGTAAGGCAATGAGCCTTCCTATTTTGGTAGTGACCTCTAGGCAGTGTTCCTGAATACAAGTGCATTCCCATTTTGTAAAACTTATATTTGAGTACTTGAATTGTGGATTGACCTCCATCATGGTTTTTCCCCTAACCGGGTTTCCACATAAAAATCCTTGTGTTATGGTGTTGTGGATAAGTGCTTTGTGTGTTTGCATTTTTCCTTCAGTTCAAAGTTAGAAATGGTTTAAATATCATAATAATAAATTAGAAGATTGCAGAAAATTACTTCACCCCCCTCTCAGTGTTCCCATATTCCAACAATTGGTATTAGAGTTGAGTTCCTCAGAAGGAGTTTGACAACTTGAGGTAGATTGTAACACCCCGCCATGTAACCCTAGAGGAAGATGTTATAACTACATAAGCGTACAATTTTTTTTCTTTTAAAGTGAAATAATAACATGAAAGTTGCACTACACTATCACAAACATCCTCTAAGGCACGTGAATTGTAATACCCCTTTGTTTTTCTTCTTGTTTGTTTTTCTTTATGCTATGTTTGGGATGCAGCTACTATGATACTGGACACACCTTGTTGTTTGTGTTTTTATTGCTACTATTGAACGACAATGATTATTGCATGATGTGGTTATCTGATTATTGTTTTTACATGCATTATGGATTATTGATGTTAGTAGAGTTAGCTTGAGATATTGTATTATGTGATTATTGATTATGATGTAATGTTAGTCTTTGATGAGTGGATTGGTGAAGAGGATGGTTTCACATCACTCGCTTGCGAGCACCCTACGAATCTGTGATTTCTTCTTCACGGTGTGTATTATATACTAGATGTACTGTATTATGTTGTTTACTTGGTTTCAGGTTGTAGGTACATGACATTGACTCCACCTGGTCTCACAGGTTTGAGCATGTCGATCCAACGGTTAAGTTGAAAGGGAGATAGTAGCTAGGTAACATGTGTCAGGTCTACGCCCTAGCCTTAGTGTGTCGATAGTCCTTATTAGTGAGTCATGTTTACTTGATTTCAATATTATATGATTTTATTAGATGCATTATTATTAGATTAATGTTTAGAATAATTGCTTTGGAAAGAGTAGTGATTATTTTAATATTAAATTAAAATTATGCTTTGATTTTTGTTTATAAGTTTATAATGAAATTTAATTTAATTAAATTTTAATCTCAAAAAGGTTGAATTTCGTTATTAAATAATTAAAATTAAGTTGATTGGATTAAATTAAATTAAATCATGTGAAATTGAAAGGAAATTGAAATTGTATTTTAAATTCAATTTGGGTTTTCGAAAATTAGAAAAGAAAAAAAAATATATCTAATTCTCTACTTTGCATGCAAAAGGGAATTAGGGTTGGATTAGATATTTTTGGTTTTATGTGAATGCATGTTTTCAATTTTTGGAAAAAAAAAAAAAGAAGTTTTGGAAGGAATCATATTTTTCAGAATTTGCACAAGAAGGGTTTGAATCAATTTTTTGGATTTTGGAATTGGATTTGTTGCATGTTTGAGGAAATTCTTGGAGGCGGCTTGTATCAAAGAAATTTCATCTTCTTCTATAGCTTCAGATTCCAGCTTTTGTACTTGTTGTTTAATTCAATTTGATAAATTTACTGTAGGAAATTATTCAATAAACAAAATTTGTGGATTCATTGTTGAAAATTCAATGTTTGTTGTGCTTCAAACATTTAGGATTTAATATGGAAATATTACCTTTGAAATCATTCAAATCTATGCTTCAAACTCAAACCCCCGTAGAAAACCTTCATTGAAAATTAAACAAAATTTAGATCTATACAAGGTTCTTTGTTTAAATTATTCAAAATCTGAAAGAATAGATTGGAAGAAATTAAATTAACATCCTTTGAATTTTGAAAGACATTCTAGAAAAAAAAAAATTAATTTTCTTATTACTGGTTTTTTTTTAATATTTTTCTCAATTTGACCAGTCTTAGAAATTCTGGTAAATATAAATATATATATATATATATAAATGTATATATTATATGAGTTTGCATATAATATATAAAATATATATATATATATATATATATATATATATGTTAAATATTTTATTAAACTGTCAAAATTTTGTTGTGAAATTTCCATTCTCGAAATCCGCGTCTGCATTAATGGCAGATATTCTTTTTCGTTTTTGGGGTTCTGTGTTTTTATAAAAAAAAAAAAAAATTGTTTGCTTTTATAGTGAATTAAAACTTCCTCTAGGGTTGCGTGACGGGGCATTACACATGGTATTAGAGTCAAGGTTTAAACACTGGGTTCTCTGGGATTATGATGTACCCATTAAGCTTAGTTGCGTAGGTTTTTAAGAGTACCTTGTCTAATACCCTTTTGTGTCTATGTAGGAGTATGCCTCCTAGATGCGGACGAGGGAGAGGACGTGGACATGGTCGGGTAGGCAGTCGAGGGGAGAGTCAGCATGAATCGCCACCTCATGTGCCACATATACCAAAGCAGGAGGAGCATCAAGCTTCGCAGAATGATCCAGGAGGTGGTGGTGGATAGTTAGATCCTCTTAGGGTCGAAGCTGCACGTAGAGCCTTTGAGGAGGCTATGGCATTATTGGGTCTGTGATAGGAAGTACCTATAGGTAACCCTATGGTTGGGACAGTTACAAATCAGTTTGATATGTTAGTAGTGAACTATATGAGGGACTTGATTCGATTACAACCACCTCGATTTGATGGAGTAGGTACTGGTCTAGAGGCCAAAACTTGGTTGATAGGTCTTGACCAATGTTTTTCCATGCACCCATTTGATAGTAACACCAAAGCGCGGTGCGTAGTTATTCATCTCCGAGGATTTGCATCCACTTGGTGGAAGCTAGAGAAGCAGAAGCTCCATATAGACATGAGTACAGTATCTTGTGAGATCTTTCTTGAGCGGTTCAAAGCCCGCTTTCTCTCTGATCATTGGCGTCAGTGTAGAGGCAACGAGTTCCATGCCATACGACAGCTAGCCATGACGATTGATTAGTATGGGAGGTGATTCTACGAGCTTAAACAGTTCGCAGGAATAGGGGACGATGAGGGAATGCTTGTGCAACATTTCATCAGGGGCTTAAATGCCCGTATCAGTGGTGTTGTTCAGGTCTTTGAACCCAAGTCTATGGAGATAGCTGTGGAGAAGGCACGGATGGTGGAGGAGAACCTGACTATGGCACTGGGAGGTCATATAGGTGTTAGTATTGGTAGTGGTACAGGAGTTGGGACTAGTGCTCGAGGGGGACAGACATATGGAGTTGTGCCTCCTAAGACTCAGCAGGTATCAGTACAGGGTAGTCAGCAGCAATCTCTTCAGGGGAAATGAAAAGGTTTCCAGCAGGGACAGGGTAGTAGGAACTGGAGGCGCATGAAGCCTTTTAATGCTGAGCAACCTGCTCAGAGCGCCCAGTCTACTTTTGGAGGCAGTGTACAACAGTCTAGTGCACCATCAGGAGGCAGAGGTTATGGTAGAGGCACAGGTTGCTTCTCTTGTGGTCAGCAGGACCATATTGCTAGGATGTGTCCCAATAAGGGCACGTCAGGATTTACATAGAGACCAGTAGCTTCAGAGCCGATAGTGGGAGATGCTGGTAGAGGCCATCATGTGTTCGTAGCAGTTGATAGCCGCCAAGCAGAGCACCAGGGTACCATGGTAGAGACCTATGGTATGTTATTGGGTAACCCTGTTACTATTCTTTTCGATTCAGGAGCATCTGACTCCTTCATTTCTTCATCGATAGTGTCATGTTGTAGACTGGGATCCGTAAGGCAAGCTGATAGGTGGCAAGTAGAGTTAGCGTCTAGTGCGAAGGTAGCATCGCATTCTGTAGTACCTGACTGTAGGCTAGAGATTGGACCACTTTTCACTACTTTAGATCTTCGGGTTATACCATTGGGATCCTATGATGTTGTTATAGGTATGGATTGGTTAGAGGCTCACCGAGCAGTTATTGATTGTCGACATAAGTCAATTCGGTGCATTAATGCATCTGGTGGAGAGGTGGATATTATAGGAGTTCAGAGACTAATATCTTTAAGGATCATCTCAGTTATGCAGTTGAGGAGATGTGTTCGTTGTAGATGTCAGTTGTTTGCAGTTACAGTTGAGGACTTGAGTTTAGGAGATGGAGAGGAGAAGGTAACTTTTGATAGTCATCCTGTTCTTCAGGAATTCACAGATGTCTTTCCTAATGACATTCTAAGGATTCCACTAAGGAGAGATATAGATTTTAAGATTGATTTAGTACCTGGATCGAAGCCTATTTCACGAGCACCTTATCGTATGACTACTCAGGATCTGAAAGAGTTTCACTTGCAGTGGGAGGAGTTATTAGAGAAGGGATTTATTCATCCTAGTGTTTCTCCTTGGGGAGCACTTGTCATCTTCGTGAAGAAGAAGGACGGTTCACTTCAGTTGTGCATTGATTACTAGCAGTTGAACAAGGTAACAATCAAGAATCGTTATTCACTTCCCAGAATTGATGTCTTGTTTGACCAAGTCAAAGGTACTACCATCTTTTTGAAGATAGACCTTAAGTCAGGATACCATCAACTTCGTATTTTTGATGCAGATATACATAAGACGGCGTTTCGGACGCGGTATGGTCACTACGAGTTCACTGTGGTACCATTCGGGTTGACGAATGTGCCATCTGTGTTCATGAGTTTGATGAATGGAGTATTCTGCACGTACCTTGATAGGTTTGTTCTTGTGTTCCTTGATGATATATTGATATATTCTAGGACAGTAGAGGAACATGAGGAGCATTTGTGACAGGTTTTGCAGTGTTCGCGAGAAAACCAACTTTATGCCAACTTGTCGAAATGCGAGTTCTTTAAGTCTGAGATCAAGTATCTTGTTCATGTGATCTCAGGAGAGGGAATATCTGTGGATCCTTCAAAGATTCAAGCTATTCTTGATTGGCCTGCACCCACCAATGTGGTAGAGATTCATAGTTTTATGGGGCTTGCAGGATATTATAGGAGGTTTGTTCAGAGTTTTTCCAGGATAGGTTATCCTATCACTTCTCTTCAGAGGAAAGGGAAGAGGTTTGGATGGTCAGATCAGTGTGAGTCGGCTTTTCAGATTCTTAAGGATAAGTTGACTTGTGCACCGAGTTTAGCGATACCTGATCCCACAGGAGACTTTGTGGTTTGTACATACGCATCCTTAGAGGGCTTAGGTGTAGTCCTAATGCAGGAAGGATGAGTAATAGCTTATGAGTCGCGTAAGCTTAAGGATCATGAACTTAATTATCCCACAAATGACCTTGAGTTAGTGGCAGTATTCCATGCATTAACTAGATGGAGACACTTTTTACTTGGGCACAAGTTTGAGCTACATAGTGATCACAAAAGCTTGCAGTATATTTTCACTTAGCCGAACCTTAACGCTAGACAGAGGCATTGGATGGAGTTCCTTTGTGAGTATGACTTTGAGGTGAAGTATATTCAGGGAAAAGAGAATGTTCTAGCTGATGCACTCAGCAGACGTAGGCATGAGATATCTGAGATGACTCTTATGGTAGATTTACAAAATCAGATTCTTGCTACTCTTCCAGCAGATAGTTGGTACTAGGATGTGAGGGCAAAGATTGAGGTAGGTAGACCTCTTGGGGGAAGATTTATAGGTTATTCACTTGAGTCAGATGGGTTACTTAGGCATTTAGAGCGTATTTACGTTCCTTCAGTAGGTGACCTTCGATCTTTGATTTTGACTGAGGCTCATCGTGCACCTTATTTAGCCCATCCTGGGGTGAAGAAGATGCACGCAGATCTACGCCAATTGTATTTTTGGCCAGGGATGAAGAGGGATATTGCAAACTTTGTGGCGCGATGTTTAAAGTGTTAGCGGGTGAAGGTTGAACGCCAACATCTAGCAGGGCTTCTATAGCCACACCTTGTACCTGAGTGGAAGTGGGATATTATCTCATTGGACTTCATTGTTGGTTTACCCAACTCCTCATGATGACATGATGCTAATATGGTGATAGTCGATAGGTTGACGAAGGTAGCACACTTCTCGCCTATGCGTGCTTCCTATAATGCATCATTAGTTGCTAGAGTGTTCATGGAACATATTGTGAGGTTGCACGGTATTCCGCATCGGATTATTTTTGACACGGATCTAGTGTTTACTTCAGCTTTGTGGACATCATTACAGCACGCTATGGGGACAAAGTTGAACTTTAGTTCAGCATATCACCCTGAGACAAATAGACAGACAGAGAGGGTTAATCAAATCCTCGAAGATATGTTATGCATGTATGTCATGGATCAGCAGACACGATGGGAGGATTATCTTTATCTAGTGGAGTTTGCTTATAATAATAGTTATTAGAGTTCCATTGGCATGGCACCTTTTCAGGCCTTGTATGGACGTCCTTGTTGTACTCCTCTTAGTTGGGATCGATTGGAGGACAGAGTGTTATTGGGGCCAGAGATGTTACAGGATATGGAGCAACAGGTGGATCGGATTAGAGAGCACCTGGTAGCAGCACATGATAGGCAGAAGAAGTATGCGGATGCGCATAGAGTGGATCGTCAATTTTCTATCGACGATAGAGTATTCTTGCGAGTGCGTCCGCGAAAGAGTCCTATCCGATATGGAAAGGGTTCTAAGTTGGTGCCTCGCTTTGTTGGACATTTCGAGATACTCAAAAAGATTGGTCCAGTTGCTTATCGACTTGCTTTGCCACCCAGTCCTGCACGTATACATGACATTTTCCATGTTTCAATTCTTTGACCTTATCATCCAGATGTTACTCATGTCCTTGATTGAAATTCTTTATAGGTAAAGGACGGGCAATTGGCTTTGGATCCCGTGGCCATAACAGAGCGCAAAACGCTCGCTCTTCGAGGGTGAGATATTGACTAGGTCAGAGTTCAGTGGGATCACAGGGATGATACTTCATCCACCTGGGAGGATACAGTTAGGATGAGGGAGTTATATCCCTACTTGTTTGTAGGTTTCTAGGAGTAAGCCTGGTCCTTGGGGGGAGAATGTAATACCCCTCTATTTTGCTTTATGTTGTGTTTGGGATGCAACTACTATGATACTGGACACACCTTATTGTTTGTGTTTTGATCGCTACTATTGAGCGACAATGATTATTGTGTGATGTGGTTATCTGATTATTATTTTTACATGCATTATGGATTATTGATGTTAGTAGAGTTAGCTTGAGATATTGTATTATGTGATTATTGATTATGATGTAATGTCAGTCTTTGATGAGTGGATTGGTGAAGAGGACAGTTTCGCATCACTCGCTTGCGAGCGCCCTGCGAATCTATGATTTATTCTTCATGATGTGTATTATATACTGGATATACTGTATTATGTTGTTTACTTGGTTTCAGGTTGTAGGTACATGACATCGACTCCACCTGGTCTCACAGGTTTGAGCGTGTCGATTCAACGGCTAAGTTGAAAGGGAGAGAGTAGCTAGGTAACATGTGTCAGGTCTATGCCCTAGCCTTAGTGTGTTGTTAGTCCTGATTAGTGAGTCATGTTTACTTGATTTCAATGTTATATGATTTTATTAGATGCATTATTATTAGATTAATGTTTAGAATAATTGCTTTGGAAAGAGTAGTGATTCAGTAAACAAAATTTATGGATTCATTGTTGAAAATTCAATGTTTCTTGTGCTTCAAACATTTAGGATTTAATATGGAAATATTACCTTTGAAATCATTCAGATCTATGCTTCAAACTCAAACCCCTGTAGAAAACCTTCATTGAAAATTAAACAAAATTAGATCTATACAAGGTTCTTTGTTTAAATTATTCAAAATTTGAAAGAATAGATTGGAAGAAATTAAATTAACATCCTTTGAATTTTGAAAGACATTCTGGAAAAATAATTAATTAATTTTCTTATTAGTAGTTTTTTTTTAATATTTTTCTCAATTTGACTAGTCTTAGAAATTATGGTATATATATATATATAAATTTATATATTATATGAGTTTGCATATAATATATAAAAATATATATATTTATATGTTAAATCTTTTATTAAACTGTCAAAATTCTGTTGTGAAATTTCCATTTTCGAAATTTGCGTCTGTATTAATGGCGGATATTCTTTTTCGTTTTTGGGGTTCTGTGTTTTTATAAAAAAAAAATTGTTCGTTTTTATAGTGAATTGAAACTTCCTCTAGGGTTGTGTGACGGGGCATTACATGAGTAAGCTTACAACTAAAACACATAGCATAAATATTAACTCATTCATAGCATAAAATTAATTACTTATGAATTTAACGTACATACATGCAAAGCAATAAACATCACATAAGATAGAAATATTGAAGAACCCATAGATTACATTTATTTTAAATAATGTTTACAATACTCATTCCAAAAATGAGGAAGATCATACATAAGTGTTACAATTTACAAGAGTCCTCAAACTCAATCGAGGAGTAATATAAATATAAATGTCCAACAAATGCAATAATCAAATGAAAGGAACATATCAATTGGTACCCATGAGCTCTCCAACTGGAAGATCTCGCCATCATGAAAAAAATAAGGGAACCCAATGGAGTAAGGTACAAGTTCCTCCCAACCAAGTGGTACCTAAAGGCCCACCCTCCATTCTAGGAGATAGTAACAAGGAATCATAGTCTTGACCAACTACCTCTAGACACAAGATAACACATAATTGAACTAATTAAATACAAATACAATACAATACATTGCTCACATTGCTTCTAGAGCTACACAATCATTTATCACAGAACCAAACATAGTGTTGACTTAGGAGGAGTGTCATCACAAAGTTGCATGGGTTACCCTAGTGAATCTTCCTAGGCCTCGACCCTCATCTTGGGTTACCCTAGTAGCCTCTCACGACTCTCAGCCCCACATGCAATCCAATGTAGAATCAGTTATCTTTCGTAGAGAGAAGATAACGATCTTACCATTACAAGCCTTCTCATCTCATCCCAAGTCTATACAAGCCCTTGAGTCCATGAGCGAGACACATTACTCTTGTTAAGTGTTGAATACTACCCATTGTCCTAATATATTTATTTACATTATCACTGGATTAACTAACTTACAATGAGTTACCCTGGTACCACTTTGTGTGTCAGCCCTCATTGAAAGCCACTCTCCTAAGACAATATGTGGAACAATCCACAACCCAAAGGTAACTAGTGCACACTATGGATATTCAATCCCCATCAAAATAAATAGAGGCATCACATCCCTTTTCGTGGAAACTGGATGATTCACTGAAAATGACAATACGCACTAACCAAGGGTAATTAAAGGGCTAACAATAAAATTACAACAACCCCCAACTAAATTCCCACATTTGGAACTCTTACTAACACTTCTAAACAAATTTCCCCAAAATGAGAACATAAGAAATTACTTACAAAGGACAATAAAATCAAAAATAAAACTACTCTTCGGATTTCCTAAATCCAATTTCCCCTTCAATGATTTATAGTAAAGTTATTCCCCAAATAAATTAATTAAATAAAAACCCTTTACAAACAGAGAAGGGAAATCTACCTTATCTGAAACTTCAATTCCTCAATTACTTTTAATAAAATATCAATTTATACTAAAAGATTATGTAACACCTCTTTAACTCTAGCCTGGGTAAGATGGTATTTTAATTTTTATTTAACATTCTAAATGTTATCATAATGAGATTAAACATTGATGATTATGCGATAGGTTATCATGATTAGTGTTATGCTGGATTACATGCTAGTTATAATTGTTTTTGTATAATTACGGACGGGAAGGGATGATACTATAACACTCGTATTCGAGAGGCTTACAATATCATGACCATCTTCCTAATAATTGATGTTGTTTCAACTATATGATGTATGTTATATGCACATATACTTTGACGTGTAATTGGAGTTTTGCAGGTATTGAGTATCAACTCTGCCTGGATTCACAGACCTGAATGTACTCCTATTCCCCTATGGTGGTAATTGGAGGTAGTCATATAAGCCAAATGTCCCCTACCCTAGCCCACTGTATCTCATTAGTGCAGTGTTTTTTAGTCGATGTCATACCATTCGGTTACCTAACGGTAATGTCTGGAGCACCTTTCAGCTATATGTTCGGCACACCTTTCAGTTGTATGTGGTTGCCAATATCCCTTGTTGAGGTATTTTGTCATGGTTTTTCGTTAATGTTTTATGTGGTCATATATATAATTAATTGGTTATCGGTGTCCTGATGTGGTTTCTTTGACATCTCTTTGTGATTTCATATATGGTATTTTATAGTGTACTATTGATGAGAGATTTGCAATGGTTTTATCCATGATATTTTAAATGATTTTTATTGATCAGTCAAGAGAATGATACATTTCGTTTGGAAATTTTAAACGATTTTATTAATCTATTTTGTGAGCCCTCATAATTTTATTTAAATTTTTGGGGGCAGCCTTGTGCAATTTTAATTTTGCTTAATTTGTGACCTTAATTAATTGTTTCTTTTGGGGGAACTTTAATAGCTAGTTTTATTTAATGCTTTATTTTTTATTTTTTCTTTGGTTTTGGAAAACATAAAAGGGAAAAGAAAGTTTTGTTTTGGGGATCATTATCTTTTGGAGAGAAGCAAATTTGTTGTTTTGGCATGGGAAAGAAAACCCCATGATTTGAGCAACTGAGGTTGGAAAGATTGTGAAAGTTTTTTTGAGAAGAAATTCATGGGTGGTAGATTGTTGAAATCAGCGCGCCATATTTTAATTGTTGTCCAGATTTGGAGTTGGATTGTGTCTTCTTCCCTTGGCATTCCACCATTTATATTTTGGAGCATATTGAGGTATTTTTTTGTTGTTCTTCAATCTTATGTGGCTGGTAATTTGAGCATACACTCAAACTTTTTGTTTGGCTGGTAATTTTCTGATTTGGGTTATTTTTATTTCATGAAAATTGGAGGAACTCCTCTATGTCATTGTTGTATTGTTTGGGGGTTTGAATGATGATTTTTTTGAAATTTAATTTTTTTTTCATTACCCTCTTGATATAAACAAATTTAAGGGGTGGATTCTATATAAAAATCTCAAGATCTCAATTGGGTCTTTGACATATTTTAATTCTAGGCACTTTCATTTTTGGATCAAATTGTGCCAACTTGTTAAAAATTCATTTTTCTTTGTTGCTCATTACTCTCTTCATAAAAACAAATTTAAGAGGTGGATTCTATGTAAAAATGTCAAGATCTCAATTGGGTCTTTGACAGATTTTAATTCTGGCCACTTTCATTTTTGCCCAAATTTATGCCTACTTGTAAAATGACGTTTTTCATTGCTGCTCTTTTACCACCTATTAAAAAATGTAAAATAATATTGGATTTCATGTAGAAACGTCAAATTATGAATTGGGTTTTTGTCCGATTCGAATTCCGAGCACTTTTGTTTTTGTATGTATTTTTTTTACCCAATTTGTCAAAATGATCTTTCTCAAAATAGTGCCTCATTTTTTATTCTAAAATAAAAATAGAAGGTGTATCCCAACTTGAATTGTTGAAATCTGAACTGGGTCAAGCTTGGAATTTTTAATTCGAGCACTTTGATTTTTCATGAAAATTCTATGCCTCCATTTCCTTATGGTTTTCAGTTGTTCAGTGGCTTCTTTACATCAATTTTAGCTTGGATGTTTAAATGGTTTTCAATGACGGTTTTAATGGATTTTCATTGTTTCATATTTGCTTTGGGTCCCTCATTGGTTCAATGAGATGGAGTAAAACAATGTAAGAAAATGAGTCCTCGTGCATGGCCTTGAGCGCTTGTAAAAGCTAAGGATGCACTCGAGATGGCCTATCTGTCTGCAGGGCGTTGAGTTATCCACCTACAGGGCATTGATCCGGGCATGATTGAATTTTTTGTCTGTATGAGGGGTGTATTTGACTCTGTGTGGTGCCATTTCTTTGAGCACACATGGTGACACTCCATCCGATTTGCACTCTTGTATCTTGTATCTTGTAGTCATGAGTAGTACTCGACATGTATTGTATGAGCATCTCCATGTTGTGTCAATGGCCTCGTGCTTGGTATTTTGGTTGCTCCATGTCTGATGTGAGTGTTGGTCTTTTGTTACCCTTGTCTTGTTTCTTTGCTTGGGCCTTGTGACTACCTCCGAACACGGTGGGGTGGTCTCTCTGGAGTCCACATGGTAGGGAGACGTTGCCACTGCCATTGGGGACTAAAGTCTAGGTTTTGGAGCACCAGTTGGAGTTGATCTATTCCATGTACTTGATTTATCATATTGCACTCATGTACATGCCTTTGTGTATTTATCTTATCTGAGGTTGTATCTTGTTCATGGAATTTCTATTGTATTCATACTTGTTCCTTTATGCACATTGTACACTCTTGAGAGAGAATGTAATCATAAAATAAATGAGAAGAAATGTGATGTTTTATATTTGGTTTGCAGGTTCAGGTGTTGGTATTGGAATCCCTTATATTATGATGTTTATTATTGGTTTCTTTTTCCTAATTTTTATACAAAACTAGAACTAAATATGTGTACCTCTTTTACTTTTAAATATGCCTAAGTTTCGGAGCAGCAACACCTTTCGATGTTGTCTTGTGAGTTGCATCACAAGTTTTAGAGAACTGGCGCCTTTTGTTGGTTGTATGTGTGCATCAACAAGGTTTTGAAGCATTAGGCTCCAGAACAGTAGGTTCCAGAGCATTGGGCTCGAGAACAATAGGTTCCGGAGTATCGGGCTCCAGAATTGCAAGTTCCAGAGCAACAGGTTCTGGACCAAAGCAGCAAGTTCTAGAGAAAATCTCTCGAACTATCCTATTTGCTCCTATTTGGATTTTCTCTGGAGGGTGGTTTAGTCCTCTCCTTAGAGTTGTACTTTAGGTCATATTTAACATGTTTGTTGTTTTTTTATCGAGTTGACAATTACTTTATGTGTAAGTTATTCCTGTTGTTAAAAAAAAAATTATCTTGCCCCTTTTGGCTCTTAACTCCTGGGGTTCGTAGCGGGATGTTACAGATTATATCATTCAAATTTTCTACATGTGCGTATATTGCATGCACCAATTTTAAAGAAAATAAAAAATTTAAATATTTACCATTTTACAAAGCCAACTAAACATATATATTTAAATAAATATATATACATAAAAGTATATATATGTGTATATACATCCATGCATTATATATATTAAATATATATATTAAAACCAAATTAAACAAATCGAAGTACTTTATTTTCAAAACCATATAAAGTTTGTATAAACAAAAAAAACCACATCGAAGTTTTTCTTGCAGCCGAAATTTTTAAGCGGACGAGTTTTGAAAGTTTGCATATGTTATATTAAGGGGGGAAGCGATCGTGGTTACCCACAAATGAACCCCCAACTCCATACGGTGCGACCATGAGGGGAGGGCAACGCAGGCTAACTACCCTCACAACCTCCTCCCCCTTAGGGCGATGGTTGTGCTCCCTCCCCCCCCAATATAAACAAAGAAACCTCATATAAAAAAAACACTCCTACGATATATTACAATCATGTAGAACATTTGTTTGTAAAATTTCAAAATTTCAAATTTTTTTTTTTTTTTTTTGCAATAAGAGGTTGCTACAGGATTATTAAAATGTATGTACACACACACACACACACACACACACACACACACACACACATATATATATATATTTCAATATATATATGTATATATATTTATTTATATATACAAATTTATTAAAATGAATGCTCCAGTTGGGCAAATAATTTTCAAAAAGTATTCTACAGGATGTTTTTCACAATTTCAATAGAGGGGTTTTTCTAAATTTTCTTCAGACAAAAATTTTTAATAGGAAGCAATCATTTTCTATAGAAAACAAATCCAATAGTAAATTGGAGCAATATTTCTCTACAGAAGAATTTCTACAGAGAATTTAATTTCTTCCCAACAAAGGTTTTTCCAAATCCCTAATATTTTCTTCTGAATTATTTATTGTTTACAACAATCCCAATTAAAACTTGCAATAATTTCAACAAAAGATTTCATTTCTATAGAATATTTCATTTCTACATAAGATTTCATTTCTACAGAAGATTTCACGGAAAGTTTCAAACACGACATTTGCAATTTTAACAAAACTCAAAAGCTTCATAATTTGCACATGCAATCTTTTTTTCCAGACAGTAAACTAATCTAAGAAACTTTTCCAGAATGAAATTAACTAGAATAATAAAGGAACCCGAACTCCAATGCTTGAGAGGATGTGGATTGGTGTAGAGCCCCTTCCATAGAACCAAGCTTCTTCCAAAACAACCAGAGCTTCCTCCAGAAACAAAACAAATTCCAAAGCACAAAGAGTTTTTTCTCGTGACAATCTTTTCCCCAAAATTTTAACAACAAAATACAATAAAAAAACTTATTTATTTTAAAACAACCTTTGCCCACAAAATATCCTCTCCTATCTTCTATGAAGAAACTTCTCACCTCTCTTGGATATAGCCATTATTCTCTTAGTGAATTTTTTTTTCCCAACAACCGTCATTAATATTTTCAAACACATGTTGAAAACAAAATATCTCTCAAAATCAAATTGCACCAAATCCTCAAAATGTTTCTAAAAATTAAAATATTTTAATAATTCCTAAAATACTTAGCATTTCTAATTTAAACTTAATTCAACTAATTTAATTAATTAATTAAATTAAATTACAACCTTCTAACATAATAAAAAATATTAATTAAATAATCAACTAAAATATTTAAATCATTTATTTACCTTAAACATACTTTGCAACATAATTAATGTAACGCCTCACCACGCAACCCCATAGGACAACTAAATAAATACAATTTTTTTTTGTTTGAAAGTACCAATAACACATTGCAACATTAAATGTTAATGCAACATAAATATAACATAAAACATTAACCTAATCCTACGGGGTACATGGTGCATTATTTAATGAACCCAACAAAACATGATAAGCGATTCTAACTATAGCAGAATAAAGAAAGCATGATAAAGTACATCAAAAGAAAGATACCATCTCATAAATATAAACCATATAATGTTACATTTAACTTCAAGGTTCAAATTACAAAGGTGGAATATATTTCCACATATACAACACAATAAAGAATTCCAAGTTGCAATACAAAGCCTCTTCCCTTATAACAATGGGAAGGGTAAAATCAAATTACAAAAGTACATAGGTGAAAGAGAAATATTTAAGGAATAGTCTTGTCTGCGAACTTTGAGATCATTGATTTTGCATCCATGCCTTGATCACAACTGGGGACCCAATGGGTGCATTGCACGTTTCCACCCAACCATGTGAACTCGAAGGAACACCCCCCATGCAAGGAGTCGGTAGGAAGGAACCCTCAACCACAAAATCAAACATAAAGGACATATGTCACAAGACTCAAGCCCACGAAGAATCATAAACATCAACAGTTAAATAAATCACTAGAACAACTCCAAAGGTACAAGTAAACAAGGGAAAGAAAGGGCACAAATGGGAGAGTGTCATCGCATGGCCTTCATGGATTCACCAGAATACCTATTATCTAGGATCCACCTCCATCTACGGTTAACCATACATCATGTTTCAAGGTGTCACCTCATAGGGTGACTCATGTGGAGCCAACTACCATTCATGAAGACAAGGTAGCAACCTTACCGACCTAGTCTTCCCACCCATCCTTAGCCTTAGGGAGCGTTAACGACAGGGGTGAGGTGTCAATTTTTATCTTGTTATATGATAACTAATCCAAACCCACTAAGTAAATTAAATTAGTTTTTCACTTGATTAAGGAAACTCTACTGCGAGTGACCACTAGAAATCTAGCCTCGAGGATAGCCACTCTCCCCTATGGTTGCCCTAAAACCAAAACCAAATCAGGAGACGGGTACCACAATGCCCAAACCAAAGAAGCAAAACCACAACAGGGTACCTCCCACTAAATCTCACATGGTAACACATGAACAATATAAATGCAACCATAGAACACACTCACATATTCCATAACCTTTGGAGAAATGATAACTCCACATCAAACATACTAAAGTACCACATTCAAATTAAAATATACTTAACAATAATTTTAACTCATAAACGACTAAGTATCTGTTAAAACATTATTAATATCCATTCTAAATAAAGTAAGGCACTTCCGTAATATTTCCATTCAAAACAAAACCCACATTTTAAATTTAAATATATCTTCCTACAATTAATTTATTTACAAATTAAATAACTAAATCCATAATTTACTAGAATCTAAATTGAAGAGCAACAATGAAAATTTCATAAATAATAAAATATTATTTTAAAATTAACTTACTAACTTAATATATCAAACCCAAAGAATAAATATTATTGACCGAATCCAAGTTTTCAATTTCTATTATATTTCTGATTTTTAATTCATTTCCACAACAGTATCTAAGTTATGATTTTCTTAATTAAAATAAATCTAAATTATAAATTAAGAAAAACGGTTGCAACACAAAAAGCAGATTAAGTCTTTATTTGACTAAGTACAAGAAAGTATGTTTCGAACTATATAATTAAACTAAAAAGATAAAGAAAACTAATTTCCAAATCACTATCAAAATACAATTATTTCTCTCTTATTTAAACAAAATAAAAAGAGAATTCATTTACAAATAGGATTTTAATTCCATTACATTTCCTCTTTAATTTTTTTCTTTAACAATTTAACCAGATAGTATTTACATTAATTCATATTTCCTTTCAAAATACACAATCATTTTTCCAGCCTATACCTCATATATATATATGAGTATATAACCATACTAAAATAAATTCACATTTTAAATTCAACTAATGCAAGTGAAACTGAAATTGTAACAAAGAGCCAATACTTTATTTCCCAAGAATATATATATAAATGTTGAGCAATTCTAGAATTTAAATTCCCTCATTGCATTTTTAATAGCTGCCAGATTTGAACACACACACATATATATAAGTCGAAATGAATGCAAGTAAATCAAACTCATAAAAAAATCCAACTTTCAAAGTTTAAAGGCTGCGAAAGGGGGTTTTATGAGGGGTGCCAGACTATTACATAGTCGGCCACCCTTCCCATTCATGGGGGTAGCACTGCCTTTGGCAATGCTCCCTCCAGATAGGCGTGGAGGGCACTGCCATTGGCAACGCTCCCCCCAAGAATGGGGAAGCAGTGGGGGTTATTCCCCACCCCCAATATCAACACAAAGGTTGCGAAAATGAAAGCCAACCCTTCCAAGATTCCTTCGTATGACACCAAGGTACAGGGAGAAACAATAAATATACAATGACATAGATACATTAAAATATATTTATATATATGTATTTACACATTTTTTATTAATCCAGATTCAGAGAAGAAAATTGCAGAAAACAAAGAATAATTTAAAAAATAGAGGATTACAATAATATCCTCGATTATATATATATATATCAAATCCTTCAGGGAATTATTTACAATGAAATTACAGGGAAGACGCATAATTTTTTCTAGAAAATAATTTGGGGAAACAAACAAAAGATTTCCAAACAAGAGGGGTTTCCAGAATTTTCACAAATGGAGAGGGAAATCAACAAGGTTCAAAGGGATTTACAGAGAGGGAAAGAAAATAAGGAAATCCCTGAACAGATAAAAACAAATTTACAGAGGAAGAGGGATTTCATACATTTCAACATTATGCCATTTTTTTTTTCATGAAAATAAAACAAAATTACAGAGATCTAATGAAATACTGGAATTACCCGGAGTCCAACGCAAGCTCGATTTGAGGACGAGTTGCGCAAATCCAACCATTGAGAATCTTCCCATTTGAACTTGCACAAATAAATGTCTTTTAAAGCATTTTAAATTGCAATTAAATGAATTAATTTTCAACAAATAAATCTTATGTTATATTATTATTTTTTTGCCAAATCCCCACAAATAATATTTTAAACTTAAAATTTATTTAATAGAAAAAATCACTTTTATTTTAAACATGGTTAAATAGGTTAATATTTTCCTTAACTTACCTTCCTTTTCGAAATAAAATTAAATTATAATAATTTATTCAAATCTATTATTTAATTTTATTAATTTAATTTAAAGAATCATTTAACATTATAAAATAACAATAATTTTACTAATGTACTTATTATTTTCCAAGGCATAATTATCATATGCAATTTAAGACATCTCATCACTTTAATATTTTACATCACAAGACAACATTTAATTAAGGCATAAAACCCTAGATCAAGTCATTAATAAACTTGTAAGACTAATAGAATAAAATGATTAATTAACAACCAACCCACACAAATGCAGAATAGATATGACAAGGAAAATCCCCGAACCAACTTTGACATAGGCAGGGGTAATTTCTTACCAACTCCCTAACCACATCAATCCATTGGGTAGATATGATGCGCTCAGACCCGACAATGCGGGTGGAGTCGACATCTAGTACCTGCATTCCTACATTAAAAAAAATTCAAACAACATATATACATATAGTTCATAATAAAGCATATTGTGAAGGAGAGTTACAGTGAGGTAGGGCGCTCATGAATGAGCAATGCCACCCCATCCCCTTCACCCAATCAAAATAGTAAAGCAATAACTAAGCATCACATCATCAAAATATATCCCCAAAGTAATATCATCATAACATGAGTATCGCACACATAAGTTCATCTATCATAATCAAATGAGAATAATTTTCTGCCACACTCAACACATGGCAGAAAATATGTCAAACAGAGTATCACGAATGCATCAGAAAATAGTCAGAAAATCAATTGAAGAAAACACACACACACCAAAGCAATATCAGAGTATCAGAACATGAGAGGCACTACAATTAATATCAAGGAAAAATTGAACAACATTATAAAAAAACATAACCAACGACACAATATGACTAGGGTGGTGGCTTGACACAAGAAACCTAGCTACTATCTCCTAATCAACAATATTGTTGGGAAATGGACATGCTCAAACCTATGAAACTAGGTGGATTCAATGTCTTGTACGTGCAAACAAAGCATAAATTGAACATGCATGTATATCATAATAAAACACACCATGAAGAGAGAATCATGGAATCATAGGGCGCTCGCAAGTGAGTGGTGCAATTCTGTCCCCTTCACCAATACAATGTCACAAAACTGATGAATCTAACATCAATAATCTACTCAAGAGCATATAACAATATTAATTCAAATAACCATTATCCTAATCCAAAGCACATCATAACAATAACATCAAAATAAGGTACCATCACATCATAATATAAATTCCACATCGCTCTAAAGTTAGCAATCAAATAATAACCAAGTATCATAGTCTATCATAGTCAAGGTACTAATAGAAAACAAAGCATAACAAAGACACAAATTGTCTGATCAAAAGAGAAAAATAGAGGGGTGCTACATAGATCTTAGAATGTAATGAACTCTGGTAGTCTTCAAAAACATCTTGTGGTGGCACTTGATGATCTTGATCAGTCTAAAGCAGAAGTCTAGGAATTGAAAGCAAATCTTAAGGATGCTGAGAAATTCATTCAATCATTAAAGGATCATATTGTTAAATCCATGGAAAAGAGGATGGATATTTGTGATCAGATTAAGCAGAAATAGAGCGAAAACATGGATGATGCTCAACATAATCAAACCCTAAAGTAAATAACTAAAGAATGTGAAAAGCTTGCTAGAGACAAAGCTACCCTAACACATGAAATGAAATCTATGGTGATGAAGCTGACAAAGGAAATTGAAGAAAGAAAGAAGAATGAGGAGATTCTTGCTCAGTCCTTAAAAGAAATATCTGATGAATGCAGAAGAATAAATGGAGATTTCATTCAGTTAGAAATTGAACTGCAACAATCCAGAAACAATGAAGAAGAACTTGAAAAATAGATTATTATTCTCAGGGATGAACTTGCTATTGCAAATGAATACAAGGAGAAGTTTAAGATAAATTTTGTTAAGCTTGATGAGCCAACTTAAGGAAAAAAGAATGCTAAAGACAAGTGAGGTCTTGGATATGAGAAAGGAGAAAGTTTCGGATCTAGACAAAGAAATTTCAGGTAGGGAAATCAGATGAACAAAGGTGGAAGGTATATGGTAAGGCAACTTAATGCTCAAAATTTTAATGGATACTATTTTGCTTACAATAAATTTGGTCATATGGAATCTCAATGTATAAGTAAAATGAAATCAAGTGATTCATCATTCTTTGGTTAGTGTTTCAATTGCAACAAGTTTGGTCATAAGTCAATTGAAAGTAGAACTATGTCAAACAACTCTATCAATAGAAGGAATGTTGAATGTTATACCTATGGAATATTTAGGAATATTACTAAACAATGCATATCAAGAAGAAATCAATGGAATGATTGGTTTGGAAAAGGAAATATTGTGTGCTAAATTGCAATAGATATGGTCATATTGCAAGGTTTTGTAGAAACAAAAATGTGGATATAAGAGGTCTGGTATACAAAGGAAGAAACTCACATAAAAAAGATAAAGGAAAAGGGAAAGTGACTGCGAATGAAATAAGAGATCAGATGAAGAATACATGGGTAAGGAAGAATGATTCTGATGCTAGAAATAGTTCTGCACCGGAACTTGCTTTCAGTAATTCCTTCATAAATTAATCTCAAGCCATTGGCCTAGGGGGAATTTTTCAAGAAAATCCTTTGTTCCCCTGACAGTTGTTAGCACTGGGATGCAAGATATTTTCAATGGTTGTGCTAATATTCTACAACTACATTGGAGATCATTTGTACAGAAATATGAGAAGTTGAAGGTACGTAAAATAATTTTTCTCTCGTTGTCTGAGAAACAGGGTATCCAGAACACCTAGGGAAAAATGATTTATTACAACTAAAAGTTAGATACAGGACATGTTGAAACCCTCATTTGTCACTTTGCATTAAAGAAGAGAAGAAGGAGAAGTGATTTTCAACATAATTTCGAAGGAGTGAAGATAATTCGGTGGTGAATCAGGTATTTCAGTTGTTTGTGGAATTTTTATTTAATTTGGTGCTCGATAAAAGAAATTGTTTAGTACACAAAATGGAACAAATCAAAGGAATGGTGAATTTAGATGATTTTAGTAGTGAGAAGATTATATTTTTAAGAAACTTTTTGTTGCTTGATGAATTGAAATGAATGGAAAATACGAAACACAAAAGTCTGGACATTTGGAGTAAATTCCTCTATTTTGAAAACGCGGAAGTTGTTAAGTTTATCTTGAGAAAATTGAATGATGATACTCTAATTCTTGACAAAACC
Organism: Sequoiadendron giganteum; assembly: GCA_007115665.2. Classification (NCBI taxonomy): domain Eukaryota; kingdom Viridiplantae; phylum Streptophyta; class Pinopsida; order Cupressales; family Cupressaceae; genus Sequoiadendron; species Sequoiadendron giganteum. Next base: position 886,731,385 of record CM021100.1, read on the forward strand.
TATCATATTTCAAAAGAGGTAATTGAATTCCTAACTGGATTATGCAAAATTGGGGATATACCGAGAAAGAAGTCTATTCAGAATAGAGAAGTTGAAACCCTAACCAAAGTAACTGGAGACCAAAGGGCATTGATGATCAGAGATTCAGTAACAAGGTACATTGTGCATGGAGTATCCTATAAAATATTTTTCAGAAACAAAGAAGGAGAAACTTGTCTGGTGCAGTTTACATCTCTCACAAAATGATAATGGAAGATCAAGACTTTGACCAATGCAGACTGCTAAAGGATCAACTAATGAAGAACGTGTAATTAACAAAGGAGATAGGTTATCCTTTTAGGTTTGGCACTTTGATTACATGTCTTGTGATGTATTTTTTGAATTGTTTGCCACTGAAGAACAATGTTGTATGGAAAGAGAATGAACTAGTTTGCAAGAAGATTTATGAACACTCTAACAATTTGGAAAACTATGATCAAGAATATGCAAGTTTATTTAGAACTCTACTAGAAAATTTTGGATCAGTTTGCATTTCCCATTTGGTAAGGGCACTTGAAGTTGGTTCCTCCTCACATGAGATGGAAAATAAGAAGAGAGGAGCAAAATAAATTGTTGTTTGTACTCCTCTGGTATGCAAGACTCCAAGATTTGAAGGAAAAGGAAAAGAACAGGTGGTTGTAAATATTCCAAATGAGGAATTTGATAAAGAAACTAAGGACACCTTAAGGGAAGAATTGGAATCAATTGAACCAAATCAAGAAAAGGCAGAAGGAAGTGAAGAAGAAGATGATTTGACCAAAGAAAAACTACTGCAACTTATTCATGAGGAAGATGGAATACATAAAATTGCAATTTTGTGGTCTATCAGACCTTCATATGAACATGATATGATTTTAAGTGTACCAAGTTCTCATATTGTGCACAACCAAATTAAATTGGAGAGTTTGCAGAATTTTCTACCAGAAGAGATGATTGAATGTATCAAGGAAATAATGGACTCTGAGTCTCAGAACAAGAAAGAAGAAGAAATAATTCTACACTTAAAGGAGTAGTTTAGGATATCACTTACCAAGTTGAAAAAGAAAATGAATGAGCTAAGGCAATGCATAAGTACAAAAAACAACATCTATAACTATTGCATCTATTGGCCTCATGCAGTTGCAAAATACAAAGAAAAGTTGGAACAAATTGAAACAAAGTTAAAAAGGATTGGACAATTTTTTGATATGTTTCAGGATCAGGACAGTGTAATCAAGAAAAGGATTCAAGAGTTATAGTCTAAGCATACAAATGTGCAGAATACCAAAAACAAGCTTGTGGACAGTTTTTGGAAAGTAAAGGACTTAATAGAATGCAGACTAGAGCAGTTAATTGAGATTCTGGGGAAAGGAGAAAAACTAGAAGAAACCATCACTATTTTGGAAACTCTCGTCAAGATTATCAACTGAACATCTAAAAATAAAAACATGATCATAATCATTGGGACTGCAATAGAAGCTTGAAATAAGATTCTTCCGGAGATGAAAGAAAAACACAAGATAATCTTCTGACTCAAGTAGCAGTTGTTCTTTTTCAAATTTTTAATTAGTTTTGAATCAACAAGTTTTTGGTCATATTTCAAAGGGGGAGATTTAATACGTTTTTTTCATTGATGTCAAAGGGGGAGAGAGATCAATGAAAAATGCCTCATCAATTTCAAGGGGAGCTATGTTTCGAAGTTTTGAAGTTTTGAAGTTTGGCAGCGTACTTACATTGGTTTTGACACTTAGTCATTTTTCACTAAGTGTTGCCATCAATTCCAAAGGGGGAGATTGTTGGCATATGGCTTCTAATATTGTCACTGATGGCAACCTAAGTCATGGATCCAATACACACTTTTGTATCTATTCATATCAGAAGTTAGAGTGAAGAACAAGGTATCCGATTAAAGTTGAATATGTCAATAAATATGCATTATCTGCTTATTAGTTCATGTTGTACATCTCAGGGAAGGTTTTTGGGTATCTAGAATACCTTATTCTTGAGTTTTGTGCATGTGTATCAATCAGTGTACAAGTTAGAGGATTTGATGTATTGATTTTCTATTTATCAGGACTATCAGACCGATCTGGTGGATATAGCCGTTGTAAATGTTTAAGGAGTAATTGCTTAAATTTTTTTTATGTTCAAACATGTATATTTAGGTCCTCACTATGCTATGGCCAACTGTGGATGGTACACATTAAGAATCATTTGTGAATTAAGCTATTAGTTGGAAAATATTATATGTTTTGTTAAAGCCAACATGAAGATAATATTATCCCTTGATGTTGATATATAAGATCGATTGTTTTTATCTTTTTGATATAGAAGGATGGTAGATGTGAAGTATACTATTGTGTGATACGAAATTTAGAAGGGTAGTTGTGTGATTTCATCTGTGCATAGGATATTTATATTGTGAATCATAGCAAAGCATAGCAGAAGCGCAAAATCAATCAAAAGGACAGAAGATTGATTGTTGAGCCTCAAAACTATAACCTGACATTAGAAGATGCTATTCCTTCAATTCAACCCTTTAGATGGATTTAATCTGAACATATTGTAAGGAAGTGAGCCTTCCTATTTTGAGCAATGAGCTCTAGGAAATTTGTCTAAATGCAAGTGCATTCCCATTTTGTAAGACTTACATTTGAGTACTCAAATTTTGGATTGACCTCCACTGTGGTTTTTACCCTAATAGGTTTTCCATGTAAAAATCCTTGTGTTATGGTGTTGTAGATAATTTCTTTGTGTTCTTGCATTTTTCCTTCAGTTAAAAGTTAGAAATGGTTTAAATATCAAAATAATAAATTAGAAGATTGCAGAACACTGATTCACCCCCCCTCTTAGTGTTCCCAGATTCCAACACTTGTTAGGTTAGGTTACATTTACCTTGCAAACTTATGTTATTTTTATGTCTCAATGTTTCTTGGAAAGTGTCATAGGGGACATGTGTGAAATGTATGTAATATTGGAATATTGTAATTGCATTTTCAAGAGTAAATTTAATGTTTGTGGAGGTTATACATCACTAGAGGAAATGTTTTTCCCTCCCGGGCATTCACATTGTGAATCTAAAGGGTCTTGAGTGGGGAGCCAAGTTTACAGGGAAACAAGTGTCTATTGGTTCTCCATCTAGAAGTTGAATAGTCACTAGAGCATTGTGAATGGAAAAAGTTGAAGGAGCTCTGGATTAGGTTCCCATTTTTAATATTTGTACACATTAATTAATTTATTATCACGACTCTTGGTTTTCCAAGAAGGGGTGTGGGTTTTTTCAAGTGGTTTTTGCACCTCTTGTTTTGGTTTACCACTATGGTTTTTCCTCCCACAAGTTCTATAAATTAGAGCCTTGAAATTATAGTTGTATCTTGTGTTATTTTCAAGTATATGGAAGCCACAAGTTCTATAAATTAGAGCCTTGAAATTATAGGTGTGTCTTGTGTTATTTTCAGGTGTATGAAAGCATCTAGGTTGTAGGAGATCAACAAGGAAGTGTATTGTGGTGTATCTATCTTGTGTTCATATAAATAATATACTTTCCCTCTTTTCTCATGTGGAGATTTTTCCTAAAAGGGTTTCTCCACATAAATAGATGGTGTCATATTTGTTTGTTGATTTTTTCTATTATGATGAATATGTAAAACATACACATAATCTGATTCAGTAATCTTATTTTCATATTTGAATTCACATACATAATTTAATATTGCATATTAGTTCCACCTTTTTTCAGCAGTTCTACTTTAGGATATTATAGTGTTATTTCAAGACATCTTGTTATTGAATATACCTCATAAAGGATTTCAATGTCATAAGATTTAGAACAAATATATTATCACCAAATTTAACTTATTTTGGTGGGTGTCTTATCAAAATATTTTTTTGAAAATTAAAATTTAATCAAAAGAGGATTCATTATCCCTAATAGGTGTGATTTGTGAGAACGACATTGAATCTATCTTTCACATCTTCCTTGAATGACCATTTTATTTACATATCTTCAATATTTTTATAGAAATTTTTTATGTAAACTTGACCTAGTCCCGGAGTAAGGGATTCTCATTTAACTTGACACTCACCTTTCTATAATCTATCAATAAACAAAACTTGATACCTTATTATTCCTAATTTCAATTAGGTATCATGTCTTCAAATAAATGCAAGAATATTTAAAGGAAGGAAGATAATTTGAAAGAAAGTGACTATGATAATATATTATTATATTATTAAAAATATATCTATTTCTAAAGTCAAAGAGACTAATTTCCCCCCTTTGGAAGTGGAATTTATGATTACTACTAATTTGGGGGGCAAGGATTAGTAACTCAATTCCATTCAACATGAATTTGTTAAGAAAAAATGCTAGTAAATAGAGAAATCCTAAACCTAATTGGATCAAATTCGATATGATGGTGCTACCAAATATAATATAGGATTGATAGGGATATGGGGTTAGATATTAGGAGATATTCAAGGGTGATTTGTGGCTACTTATACTATTTTTTATGGGTTACCAATCTAACCATATTTCTAAAGCTATTGTGCCTTTTGGGGTATACATAATAATTGATACCTTAAGGTTTCTCAAATGATAGTTAACGGGCACTCTAAATGTTATTAATTTTATCAATAGTTGAATTTTACCCTCATCAAATATCAACATCAGAAAAAAATGCTAGAGAACCATTTTACTTCTCCAAAGTTTGTCTTAAATATGATTACCATGAGGGGAATGGGTTAGTTTATTTGTTGGTTAATCTGGGAATTTGTATAGGACTTAGACATTGGAGAGAAGTGAAAACTTTACTTTTTGATGTAATTGAAGGTATTAATAATTAAAAGAAACTTTTATATTGTTTTCATGGTCTTTAGTGATTATTGGAATGAACTGAAGATAATTTTTCCCTCACAAAATGCATATTTAGGGTAATTTTCTAGATCAACCTTAATTTGTAACATTAATTATACTAATGGAAACTCAATTTTTCTTACCTCCTAACAATTTAAGTTATCCATCAATTATCTTTATCATTACTCCCCCAAAATTAGGTTGTATTTCATCTCTACTAAGAGGCTTATAGACTATGACTTATCTTAATCTATATCTCTTAAAGTAGGGAATTTTATAATAATACTATGTGAGGAGAGAAGTTAGGCTTCATCCTTCCTCATGCAAGGAAGTTAAAAAAACAACAATATGACACATTCTATATAAACATGGTTTGTATAAATTCTTGGAATGAACCAATGAGTATGATCCCCTTATTTCTAAAGATTTGTGATTTCTTGAAAGAGTATGAAGCTCATGGTGAGAGGTCAACGATTTGAAGTTTCTAATGAATCCATTTTTTTTCCTTTAGGCTACATATCAATGGTACTAAGACTCACCAATATAAAAAATTAAAGAGATAGGAGAATAATGATATCTTCCTCAAAGGGTTGGAAAAATTGGTAAAATTTTAAGTTGATTACTTGTGTGAAGCTTTACCACCACTCTGAGAAGAGTTAAGCTTCTCCATAATAAAATAATTCCTATCATTTTCCTCTTGTAAACCACCTTAGACATAAGTGTTTGGTTTGTTTTCTATTTTATCTCCTTATATATTTGGAATAATCAATGGTGGCTAGGGTTCTAGACAAGATGTAATTTCCCCTTCATCATGGTATTATTTATTGAACATGTACACACATTTTGAGAGGTCCAATATTTCCTTCCATAGGGTGGTGGTTAAATAGAATGTGACTCTTAGCTTGTAATATTAGTACCTTGTTGAAATAAAAAGCATTATTTCTATAAATATGGTTATAATTAAAATTATTTCTCCTAGCCATTTTGCTACTAGATTCACTATAAAAAAAGCCTTGATGAGTCCCCTATCCAAGGATTCAATTAGGAATTACTATTTTTATCAACCATATTCATTATTTATTTTATATAATTAATGTAAAGAAATATAATAATTAGATTACTAATGCTATCCCACTCCTTTTAAAAAATGCACCTTTAACTCAACTATAATGTCACAAGCCACACACATAGGACATTAGTTATTTAATTATTTTTTTGAAATAGCAATAACAAAAATTGAGATGTGAAAATTGTTGCAAGTATGAAGGTGTTATCATTGATGTCAACAAGAATTCTACTAACTGGTGTTGTCATTGATTTAAATTGTATGTTAAGGAAGTTATTTCATGATGAAGATGTCAAGGATATTGAGAAAATTGTGAAAAAGAGGAAAATAGGTTGATGTAGGTTGTGACTGTATAGTTGAGATATTGAGGAAGTGTTGTGAGTACATGGAGCTATATTTTTATTGTCGTATTTGAAGATGAGTTGGAATGAAGTAATGAGTTGAGATTTTGTCTCTGGTACTTGGTTTCCAAGTGATTTTCAGAAATTTTGATAAACTAAGTAAACTATGTTGTGAAAGTGTTCGTAGTGTGCTTCGGTATTGTGCTTCACATTTCTTATATATTAATCCTATACCTATGTGGATATGATATGTTTTTAATGGTTGTCTAAGGTTGCAATATTCATAATTTGGGTTTTTGGATCATTGTATAGAGCGAGATATTTTCACCAGTGTGTGAACCAATTTTTTAGTGATGTTTTATGTGGCCTGAGAGAAATGTATTTGATCCATGTTTATTTGATGTTTGGCTTCATGTTGTGTAGATTTAGGAAGTTTCTTATAATTTTTGTATCTTTCTATATTCAAAAGTTTACTTGATTCGGTGCAGTACAAAGTGAGTTTCATTTGTCAGTATGCGAATAAGGTTTACTAGTTGTTTTGAGTTGAAGTATTTGTATGATGCGAGCTTGGATGAAATATTTGGTGAATCTCAAATAGTTTGTGGATTATTCTAGATCGTGTTCAAGTGAATTATGTTGTCTTGAAGTTTTGGATTGATTTAATGAAGCATGTACTTAATGATTGTGGTGTTTAACACAAGTATTGGTTGACCTTGTGTTAGCACTACATGCAAGGCTTGTAAAAGCATGTTGAGGTATGTTGGGATCTATTTGGGTCCTAATTAGGTATTTATGTAGGTTTCCTTCATTCCTATCCAACGTGGAAATGTTTAGGTGCCGACCTATTTTGAATTTGTATGTATAACGACTAGTTTCTGATATTAGAGAAGGTTTTAGAGGTTGAGGTTGATATAAATAAGTGTGGTGTTGTGATTTGAATGTATGAAAGGAGTGAGAAGAAAGGTAGATGAAAGATCAATGCGATTGATGTGTGTGATGTAAATTTAAGCAGAGCAATGAGAATTTAAATTGTTAGGATTCCTGAATGCAGTGAGTTGAAGGCATTTGAAATCATTCAAGCAAGGTTGTGAGATTGTTGGAGCATTGTGGTGGATTCCTTGTTGCATTGAGAAAGTGTTATTTGTGTAATATTATTCTTCTATCTTCTTATATCTCTTTATGTGGCATTGATCCCTAGTTGTGAGCCTTTTTGGACACTGTGTCCTATTTTGGTAGTGAGCCCTTGTATTGGTTCTATAATTACTTATATTTTGAGCTAATCCTCACCATGGTTTTTCCCTCATTGGGTTTTCCATGTAAATATGGTGTTCTCTTATGTATGGTGTTGTGATTTCCTTTTTTTTATTTGCATCTCAAGTTTAATCACATAAAAAAAATGAGGGTTTAATGAATGCATGTAGATCTAATTACTATTGAGGGTTTTGAAAGTTTAATTTGCTACAAATGATTCACCCCTACTAGTTTCTTGTTCATTCAATAATTGGTTTCAAAGCTCAGTTCCTTGAAGAAGAGCTTAACAACTTGAGGTACATCTGGGATGGCGAACAAGGTTACTTTGGAATGTCCTAGATTTGATGGCACAAATTATGCATTCTAGAAGACAAAGATGGAAGGGTATATGAAAACTCATGGATTTTAGGTTGAAAAGGATTATCAGACTGTATATACTCCACCTACAAATGGTCCAAGTACAAGTGAAAATATCAAGGCACATGAGATCAATGTAAGGTAAGATTTATTATTGTGGAGTATTTCAAATATTGAATTAGTAAACTTTATGAGTTTGAAGACTGCTAAAAAGGTTTGGGATAAGCTATAAAGAATTTATGAAGGAGATGAAAAGGTAAAACAAGAAAAACTGCAGAATTCTAAGGCACAATTTGAGACCCTACATATGTCTGAAGATGAAAGAATCAAAATCTACATGCAAATATTTGATGAGTTGGTGAGCACAATGAGAGGTCTTGGTGCAAAAGTCAAAGAATTCAAAGTGGTAAAGAAATTTCTTAGATATCTTCCCAATTCTTATAGTGAAAAGGTATCTGCTATTGATGAAAATTCAAATCTAGATACTTATTCTTGAGATTAGATGATTGGTACACTAACTTCTTTTGAAATGAGAAAAAAAGGCTTGAAAAAGGGTATAACTATAGAGACTGTTTTCAAGATTGGAGTATCAGATAAGGAAGATCTTGATGATGTGGAAGATAAATTTGTAAGAAGAAGGAAGAAGGGCACCAATAAGTACAAAGGTAAATTACCATTCAAATTTTTTAGTTGTGCTGAAATAGGTCATTATGCTTCAAGATGTCCAAAAAGAGCTATAAACAATAAGAACAAGGAAAATAAAAGGAAAAATGATTAAGAAAGCCTACTATGCGAGAGAATATGTTGGTGTTTCTGATGATGAATCTGACTATGGAGACTTTGATGACAATGAATGCGTGTTCTTGGTTATTAAAGAAGAATTTAGTTCTGCTAACTCTTAAAGTTGTGTGAAGGAAAGTCATCTAGAGAAGAAGGTGGAGAAAATTGAAGGTACTTTAGTATCTACTTTTCATGTTAAAGAAGATAAGAATTATTGGGTTGTTGACAATGGTTTCTCTAACCACATGACTGGAGGCAAGAGTAAGTTTGTTAAACTTGAAAAATATGATGGAGAACTAGTTAAATTTGGAGATGATTCAGGAGCTAAGATTTGTGGAATAGGTTCAATCAGTTTTGATGGAAAGCATAACACTGATAATGTTTACTATGTTAAGGGTTTACGACATAATATTTTAAGTGTTGGAAAAATTTATGGCAAGGGATACAATCTTTTGTTTAAGGATGAAACATGTGAAATCGATAAATGGTCTAAAACAATGATTGAAGCATGCAAGGATGAACTAGATGAAGGCAATGAAAGAATAGCTTATCTAGACATAAAAGAATCAAACTTGGTAATTGGTTCCTAGACTGGAAAACAAGAACATAATTGGAACTAAGTGGTTATTCAAAAACAAGTTGAATGAGAATGGAGAAGTAGTAAGAAACAAGGAAAGACTTGTGTGTAAAGGTTACTCACAAGGGGAAGGAATATACTTTGAGGAGACATTTGCTCCTATGGCTAGGATAGAAGCTATCAGAATGTTTATGGTATTTTCAGAACATAAGGACTTTAAATTTTATCAGATGGATGTGAAGTATATATTTATGAATGGTGAATTAGAAGAATAAGTTTACATGGAACAACCAGAAGGATTTCAGTTGTCAAATCAACTAGATATGGTATGTAAATTGAAGAAGGCTCTATATGGATTGAAGCAAACTCCTAGAGCTTGGTGTGCAAGATTGGACATATATTTTTTACAACAAGGATTCAATAAAGACACCATAGATAGTAATATTTACTTCAAAATTGAGGAAGACAACATTTTAATAGTAGTCAAATATATGTGGATGATATTATCTTTGGAGGAAATGAAGCTATGTGTAAGAATTTTTTTGAACAGATGTAGAAAGAATTTTAAATGTCAATGTTTGGGGAGATGAATTTCTTCCTTGAGCTACAAATCAATCAAAAAAATAAAGGGATTTTCATTTCACAGTCTAAGTATGTCTAAGGGATGTTGAAGAAGTTTTGAATTGATGACTCTAAACTAGTATGCACTCCCATGGTGAATGGTTGTAACTGAGAAAATATGATGATTCACCTAAGGTTGATCAGAGAAAATATAGATCTATGGTTAGTGGACTGTTATATCTAACTACTACTAGGCTGGATATCATGCATGTAATTTGTCTTATGGATAGATTTCAAGACGATCCTAAATAAAAACATGTTGCAACAGTAAAGAGGATATTTAGATATTTACGAGGCACTCTGGATTATGGTTTGTGGTACAATGAGGATACTAATTTCACATATACATATGCAGATTGGGCTAGCTGTGTTGATGAAAAAAAATTACTAGTGGTGTTCCATTCTTTCTTAGATGTAAATTGGTGTCATGGTTGAGAAAGAAGCAAGATTAAGTTTTCTTATCTACTACAGAGGCTAAGTATATTGCAGTAGCATCATGTTGTTCACAAGTTTTGTGGATGAGACAAACATTGAAGGATATTAGAGTTGTATATGATGAGCCTATTTCTATCTTTTGTGATAATACAAATGTAATCAACATTTCAAAGAATCTAGTGATGCATTCAAGGACAAAGCATATATCTATTAGGTATCACTTTTTGAGATAAAATATTATGGAGAATGAAATGAAGATTGAGTATGTTCTTACAAAGGATCAAATTGTTGATATATTTACTAAGGCTCTTCCTAAGGACACTTTTGAGTATCTTCAGGAGAAGTTGGGGGTTATTACCCCTCCCTGTTTGAACTAGATGGATATAGAGTATATCAATTCAATGGATCTATGGATTTATCTCTTGTTTGGACTAATTTTGGTGGCTACCTCTCAAGGGGATTAGGTAGTTTCATGTGTTGTCATTGATTTTTTGAATCATTTGGGTGTACTCCTAAGGGGGAGTATTCATAGTAGGTATTATGGTTCAATGTCAAAGGGGGAGAATAATGAAAAAAATTTATCCTTTCCCATTTGTGTCAAAGGGGGAGAGAAAGTATCATGTGAAATTTTTTATCTACTCAGGGGGAGTAAGTGCAAGAATGTTGTGTAGGCTACCTAATCTTAAAAAAATAGAGAATGTGTATGTTGTCTTTGGTGGTTTTCCACATATTGTGGTTCCATCAATGACAAAGGGGAAGATTGGTGCAAGTATGAAAGTGTTTTCATTGATGTCAATAGGAATTATACTGAATGGTGTTTTCATTGATGTCAATTGTGTTAAGGAAGTTGTCACATGATGAATATGTTGAAGATATTGAGAAAATTATGAAAAAAGAGGAAAATAGGTTGTGCATGCATAGTTGAGATGTTGAGGAAGTGTTGTGGGTACATGGAGCTATATTTTTGTTGCAGTATCTAAAGATGAGCTAGAATTAATTAATGAGCTAAGATGATGTCTCTAGTACTTGGTTTCCAAGTGCTTTTGAGAAAAATTGATAAACAAAGTAAATTGTGTTGTGTAAGTTCCCATAGTGTGCTCCAGTATTATGTTGTGTTTCTTCTATATTGATCCAATACCTATGTATATTTTATATATTTTTCATGGTTGTTTGAGGTTTCTATATTCAGAATTTGGGTTTTTGGATCATTACATCGAGCAAGATATTTTCACTAGTGTGCGAACCAATTTTTTAGTGATTTTTTTTGTGGCCTAGGAGAAATTTATTTGCTTCACATTTCTCCATTTTTTCACTTCAATTTGTGTGGATTTGGAAAGTTTCTTATAATTTTTTTATCTTTTTTTATTCAAGAGTTTACTTGATTTGGTGCAGTACAAAGTGAATTTCATTTTCCAGTGTGCGAATAAGGTTTACCAGTTGTTCTAAATTGAAGTATTTGATGAATCTAAAATATTTTATGGATTATTCTAGATAATTTTCAAGTGAATTTTTCATCTGAAAAATTCTAGATTGATTTAAGGAAGCGTGTACTTAATGATTATGGTGTTTAACACGGGTATTGGTTGACCTTGTGTTAGCACTACATGTAAGGCTTGTAAAAGCATGTTGAGGTGTTTTGGGATATATTTGGGTCCTAGTTAAGGATTTATGTAGGTCACCTTCATTCCTATCCACCGCGTGAATGTTTAGGTACCGACCTATTTTGAATTTGTACGTATAACAACTAGTTGCCAAAATTGGAGAAGGTTTTTTAGGTTGAGGTTGATATAAATAAGTGTGGTGTTGTGAGTTGAATGTATGAAAGGAGTGAGAAGCAAGATATATGAAATATCAATGCGAGTGATGTGTGTGATGTGAATGTGAGCAGAGTAGTGCAAATTTCAAGTGTTAGGATTCCTAAAGGCAGTGAGCTGAAGGCATCTAAAATCATTCAAGCAAGGCTACGAGATTGTTGGAGCATTGTGGTGGATTCCTTGTTGCATTGAGAAAGTGTTATCTATGTAACATTATTCTTCTATCTTCTTGTATCTCTTTCTATTACAGTGAGCCTTTTTGGGAAGTGTGTCCTATTTTGTTAGTGAGCCCTAGTACCGGTTTTGTAATCACTTATATTGTGCGCTAATCCTCATCGTGTTTTTTTCCTCATTAGGTTTTCCACGTAAATATGGTGTTCTTTTGTGTATGGTGTTGTGATTTTATTTTTCATTATTTGCATCTCGAGTTTAATCACATAAACAAAATAAGGGTCTAATGAATGCATGTGGATCTGAATACTATTAAGGGTTCTGAAGGTTTAATTTTCTACAACTGATTCACCCTCCCTCTTAGTTGTCTTGTTCATTCAAAAAAATAAAATCAAATTTACATAAAAATATGCATGTAAGGGTACTAACCACATGAATAAATTTTATTGTATTTATATAAGAAATTTTGCGCTAGCATGATACTTACTAGTTACAAGAAGAAACTATCTTGATGAACCCACAAGAGGGGGAAATGACATCCAAATGATGATCGGGTACCAAACCATGATCAAAATATCTCATAACACAACATAGGGTAGGATGAGGGAATTATCAACCTTAAATCCACACCAAAGAACACTTACAAACTCACGTGATTACAACAAAAACTCATACACATAGTGGAATGACTAGGAGCTAGCAAACCTTTGACTAGATGAGTAGGAGGAGGGTAAAATTCACCTCCAATTCACTAAAAAAACTAAAAAATCACCTAAACATAAGGTAAAATATTCAAAAGAGGTTGCCTCACTATAAGGTACAAGCCCTCCACTAACTGGAATAGTGATGGGTTGCTTACAAGAAATGACACACTTCCCAATAAGAATGGGTGTCATAAAGCTTAAGTTATGCCACTTTTCAATGAAAAAAACATGGGAATAATCACTAGGTTAAGGGGAACAACTTTTATATAAAAAATTACCCTATAAATGGTTGAACCACCAAGATACTAATGAAACAAGTAAAATAGTTCACGAAAGGACTATAACACTCTTGGAGGACACTAGTGTTCATATAGGAAATTAGAACACTAGATATATACTAGTAATTATTTCGGTTTATCATTGGAGTCCTAATTTGGTGTTGGAGTCATAAGAATTTTTTCTAGTCCTTTCCTATGTTTGTGTCATGTTCATACACTATAATAATAGCAGGTAAGCTAATCAAGGCCTCCATTTGTATCTCCAAGCCTAGAATAATTCTTAGTAACCATAAGGAAATAAATACAAAATATATATTTTTTAAATTATGAAAAAAATTCGGGAACTAAAGTGGTCCTAGATACCCAATCTCACATCACACTAGCTCATGAAGGAGACAACTCCCAAGGGCTAGGGAGTCTTCAAGAGGATCTACAAAAATACCAAAGACACAAGAGTGAAGTGGGAGGTTTCCTACACATCTCATCTATGCCAAGACCACCTAAAGAACCCCAAACAACCCCTCAATAAGTTGGGTCCTCCCAAAATTACTCACTAAGAGACAAAAGAGGGAAAATGATATTTTAGCTATCAAATTACATATTTTATAAATTTGAATTCATTTTAAACCCAAATTGAAGTGTCACCTACCTTCATTTTATCTAATATTTTAGTAACTTACAAGATCATACAAGATGAAATGCATGTTCGACTCCAACACCAAATCACGTACAAGAATCCATGGTACAAATACTACTTATGTGGTCAGTTTACAGTCAATCCACTTTGGAGGTTTAAAGTAAATGAATTATGAAGCCTTTACCAACTTTTCTAATAATCATGAAGATATTTCCAAGATCCTATAGATCCCCAATGGTGGTTCCAGGCAATCCAACCACGTGGTACCTTTAGGTCCACTTCACCATGCTAGAAGATGGTAACATGGGCCAAATAACATTCACACCAAAAACATGGGAATAAGGTTTATACAAAAACAAAATATGGACCATACATGCGGCATAAACATAATGCAAGAATAACTCAATCAATATCATATAATAGATAAGAAAAGATAAAATTATTGGGTACATACACTAATGATCACAAGGACAATAATCTCATTGGACACACATACCAATGGTCACAAGGATGGGATGCTAGAGAAGAGGTAGGGAGTGTCATCCCAATAGCCTATGGTATCGACTACGCAAAGTTAGGTATGCATCAACTCTCCCACTCAAGGAACCCAATAGGGACTAGACCTCTTTGAGAGGGCATGCCTTTTATGTTCATAATAATCCTATACAAGAACTATAATTATGTTGAGGAATCATTATCTTGGTTTATTTTAATTACCCCATGAGATTTTAGCTATCACCTATTAAGGAAAATATTGAATGAGATATCATCAAGCCACTTTGGACCCTAGAAAATGTTGAGATCCACTCCCCTATGACTCTCTAATACCTCAATTATATGTTCTTAATATCTCAACAAAATGAGTGTGGCCTAGAAAACAAAGCACAAAAATCGGCACACATAATTTTGAACATGATTTTAGATTGATCGCAATGAAAATATGTGGAGGAGACATGAATTCCCTCATTGCAAATCATCTGAAAACACTTTCAAAGTTCAAAAAATTTAAATTATTTTTTAACATAAAAGCCAAAATTTTCATGCAAAATCCATTAATAGAACATTAAATCTCTCATCTTTTTAAAAATAAAAATTTCTCAAAATGAAAAGTTCCTTGTTGGTTCAATATGAATGATACCTACTTCATGAAATAAAATTCAAATTTTAAGATTTTATTAAAAATTTGACATGATGAGGGCATAAAATGGAATTTTTTATTTTTTTAAATAAATTTAAGTATATTCTAATTGCTCAAAATTTAAATATAAAAGGGAATTCCAAAGCTTCCATAAGGTTGAGCATGACATCCAAAGTGAAAAAGAGCTCAAGAAATAAAGGAGAGAAATAAAATTACCTCCATATGTAAACACACAAGAATTAAGTTGAATCAACATGAAAAATGTTTCGTGAATCTAGTCCATAGCCAAACCAAAGCTCCCATAATCCACAATCAAAAAATTCCCAAGAATTCAAAATTTTGAGAGGAGGGTTTTTAGAGAGCCATTTATTTCAAAGAAAATAGAAAATCAATAAAAAAAACTTGTTCTTTTTGTTTTAACCCTTTCATCTATTTTATATTTTTTATATTTTTCACTTTTTCCTTTATTTAAAAATTCTTAGTCTTTTCCATAATGCATTTGAGAAAAATAAAAAATTCAAGATTAATTAATTTGTACTATATTTAGTAAAATTATTAGATCAAGTATTTATGCATTCCCAATCCAAAGGAGTATTTTGAACATAATTTCTTAACTTTATTTCCCCTTTTCTTAAAATATAGAAATATTTCACTAGATAATATGAAACCATTTAATTCCTAGAAATCTATTTACGAGCAACTACTAAATTAAACCATTAGTTAAGTCATGCAATTATTGGTAACTCACTACAAGGATGGACTACAAATCACCTTTGATTTAGATTTAAGTTAACACATGACCAAACATGACACATCTTATACTCAGTTTGAGTACAATTGAGTAATAACAAGAAGAAGGCCCAATATGACATCTTTGAAATAAGTACCATTAGAGAATAATTTATACTTGAAAAATTAGGTGGAGTTATAGCTCTATACCTATACCCACTCAACACACATGTCAAGCATACCTATTCAATATATAATAGGAAAAGCATAGCATAATCACTCAATGGTGTAAAAAATCATACAAAATATAAATTAGTACATCCAAATGTTATACAATCATGATACATTTATTTAAAACATAAATAATTATATGCATATCTTTGAAATTAAAAATTATGATAAACTATAAATATAATAATTATACATGCATCTCAAATAATACCATAAAAAATAATACATCAATTTCTCGCAAGGAATTTGGCATACTTTGGTGCATGAATCTCAATGCATAAAAAAAACCAACTTACTTGTTGAGGAACATCATCTTAAAACATGTGAGTAGTCCAAACATATTATATAGTGCAAGAATAAAAGTAAAAACCAAAACTAGAACTAGAAATGGTCAAGGTGAAACACTGATAAACCCCTAAAAAAAAAAAAACACAAACACAACCTATACATCCCTTGATACATAGTTGAAAGTAATATTGAGAGAAAGACCTCTCAAAGCTAAAAATAAAAAGACTTTACATCAACTTCAAGAACATCTCCATTAACCTATCTAAAGAGGGTATTCATTCTCAAATTCATCCTTTCATATTCATTTTTAAAACACTCAATATTATCTAAGCTTAACTTATCTTCCAATTTTTTAATTTAGAGTCTATTACATCACAATATAAGAAAAAAACAATATTGATAGTTTTACATATAGTTTAAATAATCCCCTCCTTTTATTGGTTGACATAATTCTTATCCATATTGTTGTGTTCATTGGTAGAGGATTTAAAAATCACCTTAAGGGAC
The DNA here is from genome assembly GCA_007115665.2 of Sequoiadendron giganteum. NCBI lineage: Eukaryota > Viridiplantae > Streptophyta > Pinopsida > Cupressales > Cupressaceae > Sequoiadendron > Sequoiadendron giganteum. Next base: position 886,748,183 of record CM021100.1, read on the forward strand.
TACAATATTTGGATATTTTCCCTTTTTTAATAGATATTCTTCAAGAGGATATATAACAGTTGGAGAAATGGTGGGGATAGGAAATCTACCTATCCTATTCATAGTAGTGGGACTATTAACAATGGGGTTGGGATCATCAAGAAAAAATAAGATCTCCTAAATAATTTTACAAGCAATATTGTCATGCTTCACACAAAAAAATCTTAAGAGGAAATGATAGACAATTGTTAGTTAGTTCAAGTAAAAGAAATAAATAAAAACAAATGTAGAAACATTTTAAGGTATGGAATTGATCTATATTTTCTTGAGGATGGATGAGAATTTATTAATACTTTAAAGGATTTGTCTTCCACATAGTTTTCTATTGATAGTCCATAGTGGTTGTAGCTTTTGATTGATATTTTTATTTTGTGAATTTCATTTATTATGGGATTAAAATTGTTTTTATTATATTATTATGATTTATTTTATTTCTTGTTGGATTTTTTTTTTAAATCATCTTTACAAATTATATGTTGGGAGTAATAAGAAATATACTTAAAAATTTGATATTAATAATTTTGATGAATTATTATGAATATTTTTAAAAAATATTTATTAATTTAGAAAATCCTCTTAACTATATAATCATATTAGATTTAAAAGTTAATAAAAGATAAATATTTGTAAAATATTGAATGTAATTTTAGGTAAGATTGATAGTAATACTCTTATGTGGAAAAATATACATGAACTTTGAGAATTTGACAATACCCTTTAAACCTTGTGGGATGGATTTTTTTACAAAATTATAGCTTAAAATTTTAGAATTAATATTTTCTAAATTGTAAAAAGTATAAAATATTAACCCAATTTTGGGTATGTGGGTGAATATTTAGTGTTTATTACCATATACGACTATCCCAAGGAATGCTACAAAATTAATGATGAAGAGTAAAAGTGTCTTGCTCTAGCTATCTTATGGTGGAAGTTCAAGGAAAGAATTATTGATTGTAATTCACTTGGATTAATGACAAGATATATGTTTCATAATGTAGACATTAAGAATTTAAGGAAATCTTCTAGACACTTCTTGTTTGACATCAATAGATTTTATATCATTTCTATTCATAGTCCCCAACAAATATTGCTATCTCTTTTAGAATTGGGAAGGGAAAGAGGTGGTTCCATAATTGTACAATTGAGAAAGGAAGATACAATAATGATTGAGTGTATGGGGAAATGGTGGTAAACTTTTTAGAATATATAAAAAGGGATTAAAATCTCAAGTCTCCACTCTTTGATTATAGTATTTGGGAGTTCATTAAATATATTGATGGGGCACCATGCATAGGAATAAGACATGTCATAACCAAGTTGCTTTTAGATCTTGGATATTCATTGGGGAGAATAAATATCTTCAATATAACCTAGTCACTAAGTTTCATCTCTATGCTATTCATTTTAGTCAAAACCTACTTTCCTGATGATGATATTGAGGACATAGTAAATCAAGAACATATATGTTTTTAATGTTACTTAGATAAATTTCATACTCTAAAGGCAAGGTAGGATTGCATGCATAGCCATAGAGGATATAGCTAAGGAACTCTATTTTAATCGCTCCCTTGATGGAAAGGTAGATGACTTACTTTATTGTGAAGATAAGGAGGAAAGGATTTAGTTAAAATATGTCCCCTTCTAAAATTTAAAAAATATAGGAAATACAAAAGAAATTGTTGAGGCTTATGCCAGGCTTAGGTAATTTTCCTTGCCATCCCACTATTTATACATATATTTGAATCTATAATAGATAATATATTGTTTACAATACTAGAGGGAGAGCCATGGTAATTTACCCTCTTTTCTTAATATGAATATTCTATTGATAGTAATGATAATATTTACTCTAAATCTTTTGTTGGGAATTTTTTATTTATAGCTTGAAGGTCTACATGGATAGTGTTGGTTAATATTGATAGTCCATATTGTACTTTGATAATATGCTACTATAAATATTGTTGGTGTGAAAATGGATATTACCTACATTTTTCACCTCCTAGGTCATATTCACACTTATTAGTTAAGTTTACTTAGGGTACACATATGATACCTATCTCTATATGTCTTGTATCATAAGATTAAGAAACTTGTTATAATATTATGTTATCCTATGTCTCACCTTAACCTATATAACCAAGGGGTTATCATTGTAATATTAATCAATATTCACACATTATATTTACATTCTATGATAGGAATACAATTTATTCTTTTCATATTGATCTTATGAGTTTTTTGTGCTTTCAATCAGGCCTCTAGATCTTGGGTGGCTATCTCCATAACCAAATATTACAATTAAAAAATAGCCAATATTCTATTCTCTTTTTTCCTCCCCAAGGTTTATGATTTGATTATCAATGAAAACTCATTATTTTCATTCTAGTTTTTAACCTTGAAGATATTCATGTGTTTCCCCTAATATGGTAATGACATGGGTTGTGGTTTTGCACTTAAGGAACCTTTATGTTTTTAATTGCGGGGGAATTTAATAGATGGAGGATAGGTTTGACCATTGTTAATCTATGGATTGAATAAAATTCTTAGTTATATAACTATATAAGCTTAATACTTCTCATGAAAGTATTTTTTCTAAATAGATCAATAACTTTAGTCAAGATAGATCTAGTGAACTCATTGTTGAATTCAAGTTTTAACACTAATTTTTGTGGCCCCTAAGTGCCTAGCTTAGGTTTATTGGTTTTAAAAATATATAAATGATAAAACTCAAAGTAGTATTTTATTAAATTAAAAAAAAATTTCTAATGAAACAACATTTCATTTGAATTGGAAATAAATCATAAATTTAAAAGAAAAAAAAAATTATTGGAACTAAGAGGGAAGGAAATCCATAACTAATTCTTGTAAATGATTTATACACAAGATACATATCCATAAAAATATTAAATTCATTCATGTATGAAGGTAAGAAGAAATTACCCAACATACAAAAGTGAGAGAAGGTGAAAATAAAGTGATTTTATTGATTTCGAGGCATTGAACCTATTTACAATAGCAGAATTACAAGAGAAGAACATAAAATAATTAATAATTTGGGTGTCTAATAAATATGGTGGTTGGTGGGCACTATATATATGCATTAATGGCATTACAAATTGGTAGTTGGAAGAAATAATGCATTAGCATGAAAATTGTATCTTCTAGAGTGGCCTTTTTTACTTGTCAATAGTTGATGTCATTGAGTAAAATGGTTCCAAGAATCTTGTTAGTAGTTGATAGAGGTTTCATAACCTCTTAAAAATTTCTAACAATCTTAAATTTCTCTTTATTTATTCTTCTTATTTTGGTTTATTTTTTCCTTCATCTTTTAACTCATCTATATTTTTCCTCATTTTGGTTCTCTTTTTTGTGTCAACATTTTGCATCAGAGTTAGAATAGGTTTTGACAACCTGATTGGCTTCCAACAGGGTTCTAAGAACCTTTCTAGTAGCTGAAATAAGTTCTAGAACCCTTATGAATTGCCAACAAATTTAACTTTTATTGCTTTCTATTTTCACATTAATACCAACCTTTTCCCAAACCTTACATCTCAACCATGTCAGCACTTGGTGTTAGAGATTGAACCACTTTTGACAACCTCATCAGAGTATGAAAAGATTGTGACAATCTTGTTGGAAACTAACAAATGTTTCAAAACCTTTAAAAACTTCCAAAGCGCCTTTAACTTAGTCAAATTTCATGCCTTTTACTTGTTCTTAATGCTTGTCGATGATATAACATTTTTTTAGAACTTTTTCAACTTTTGACATGCTTGTGAAAACCCTGTTGGCCTTTAAAAGAGGTTTTAAAATCTTTTTGTCAAAAACTTAAATTTTTACTTACTCAATACCTAACCACTTTTTCCTTCATTTATTCATGCTTGTCAGCCTTTGAATTTTTTTGAAAACCTCATTGGCTTCCAATGGAGGTTTTGAAACCTTTGAATTTGGAAACAACAACTTATAATTAAATCTTTTTTTGTTCTTTCTTTGCATTTTGTCAAAACTTGTTAGTTCTCGAACCAATTTTGGGAACCTAGGGAGGTTCTCAAACCATATGAATTTTTTGATGAATATAAAACTTTCCCCTTTGGACCTTTTGAAGCTCCAATGAGGTTGTGAGAACCTTTTCAGGAGTTGACACGGGTTTCACAACTTGCCCAAAACTCCAAATTTTATACAACCAATTTTGGGATTTCACAACTTCGGAAATTGACTAAAGCATGAAAAGGGGAAACAATATAAAAACTATAGGCACATATTTAAGCATGACTAGATAATTTAATATTTCTTATATTATCTCTAATTATTGGGAAATAAAGAGGGGCATGAAATAAAAACATTTTGGTGATCTCTAAAGGTAGTTTTCTTGTTAAATATGGATCTATCAGTTAATTGGGCTTGGATTCATATTTTTCTTAAAAAAAACTAAAAGGATGCATCAAAATGTAAAAAAATAGAAACAAAAAGGTGTAGATTTTGTTAGAAACCCTAGATCAGACATGCAAACCTAAACACCTTCCACAAAAGAGAAAACATCAAAAAAGCAGAGCTTTGCATGTAATGTGCAAAATATTATTATTCAGGAATTCAATGTTACAATGAGATGATTTGCTTTATAAAAGCAAAGTATGCAACCCTAATGTTGACCTAAAATTAGCTCAACCTCAGTAAAGTTATGCAAGTGTAATTAAATATTAATTACACTAACACCCCCCCATAAGTGCAACTTAGGGAGACTAGATAAGCATGCACCTAAAACTAAGATGAATGCAAGAAATCATGAATGGCTCCTGGCAACTAGGTCTGATCAGGTACCCATGTACAAATGCAATAATGAGGTAGAGAAGGAAAACCCAGTGGGACAACCCCCCCTACAATGAGATGACTGCTGCAAAGAAGCACTGGAAGAACACTGTGGAGTAACACTGGAACTGTAATCTAACAAGCAAGGAAAGATACTTCTCTCTACAAGAAACCATATCAGAATCATAATAATGTGACAGCAGACTCGATGCCACGGAACACTCGAAAACTCCAAACGAGAACAACGTTGGAATCCATAAAGCAACAGTAGATGAAATGATGACAGAATCTGGAAGCCATGAATCTCGATGCCGATGCCAAACTAAGACTGAAACTCTTCCATGGGAAAAATTACCATACAGAATCGGGAACAATAACCACAAATTTAGTGGCCCTCAAACTGAGATGGATCCAATGCGGATCACTAACCATAGGCTCTCAATCTAAAGTGTGAACCAAAATGAATCTGATATGTGTCAATCTAAGACAAAAATGGTGGCCAAAAGAAACTAAGAAACCATATTACAACCCATGTGAGTTGCCATCAAAACATGATGAAGATTATTATGCAAGAAACCCCCCCGATGGAACTCTATATCAGTTCATTTATTACAATCCCCAATTATTTCAAAAGGAGATAATTCCTAGCATTCATAAACAAAAAATAAAAATAGACCTTAGATCTATGTAGAGTACTGAACCAGCTTTCCAATGCCGCAAGAATGGCAAAAAAAGGATCACCGAGTCAAAAGATATGCCCTCCGGAGTGAAAAAAGAACATCTGAGTTCAAGGACCTGCAAAATAAATCTGGAGAAAAATATAGAAAAACTAAAATGTTGAATAGGTCGGTATCACAATTATCTTTCCAACGGTATCTTGTTTGCGAAAAATAGACACTGTATGCAAAAGTTACGCCCGATTTTGTAAAAGTGCTCCAGAATGGCCAATAAGGCCTGCAGGCAGCCCAGGGGGCTAAAAAAATCTCGGCCCCTGGTCCTGCATGCGACTAGGGGCTGGCGGACAGGGGGCTGGGGCGGAGCCCCTTTTTCTCCATACGACCGATGGAGGAGCTAAGGATCGGCCGGGGGCTGGGCGCATAGCGCCCGGGCCCCATGTGACCGCGGTTGATGCAATGGGAGCCCGCGGGGGCTGGTCCAGCCAGCGGAGCTAGGTGGGGGAGCCACCAGCGGCGGTGGCTGCTGGGTGGCCGCCCGGCAGCGAGGCCAAATGAACTGGAGGAGCCGGCACGAATCCTGAAAACTTTATTTTATAAATTTTTTTAAAAAACCGTGCCTCGGGAAGCGTGTTGGGGAGGCCGTACGGCCTCCCTGGTAAAAAAAATTTGCCTTCCGGATCAACTTCACCAAAATTGATGAAACGAAGGGCGATCTTAGGGTTTTTGGCCGCTGCAAATGCAATGGTGACCTCCGTTTCTACTCAAAATGCTCCGAAAAAACAGCGACCTCCAGAGCTTCCAAAAAATCACCAACCATGAAACCCTCACAGATCTGGCAAATGATGGCCAAAATCTGCAAATTAAAAGCCAAACCTGACTTTTTCCAGCGCTCTGAATCCAATGGTGAAGCCCGATCTGATCCAAGACGCTGCATAAATGAACTCAAGGCATAAAATCCTTGAGGAACCCTGAACGAAATCTGCAATGGTTTTCTCCAGAATTTGAGAAGGGGTTGCATGTTAAGGCTCTGATACCATGTTAGAAACCCTAGATCAGACATGCAAACCTAAACACCTTCCACATAAGAGAAAACATCAAAAAAGCAGAGCTTTGCATGTAATGTGCAAAATATTATTATTCAGGAATTCAATGTTACAATGAGATGATTTGCTTTATAAAAGCAAAGTATGCAACCCTAATGTTGACCTAAAATTAGCTCAACCTCAGTAAAGTTATGCAAGTGTAATTAAATATTAATTACACTAACAGATTTCACTTGGAGAAAAATAGATTAAAAAAAATGCATTATCCTAACAAGAATGCAAAGTGTGAAACAACACTTATTGCAAAGGAAAAAACTAATATGAATATACATTATGTGAAAAAACTGAGCACCCAATTGTCGCAACTACTTTCCTTTATCAAATAAAAGTCTCTTGAAGGAGCTAATCTCCCTCAAGCCACAATTGCATTCACTTCCCAAATTCAACCATTGAAGGTGTCTACCTGAATGCATCCAAGCACAACTAATTCCTACATAGTGAAGAGTCGCCTCAATTTCATCTCTTTTCATTAAAGGGAAGGCACAAAAAATAAGTTCCAGATTTAGTTGATGATGCATCAAGCTTGTACATAGTAGCATTGGTAATTTAAAAAAAAATAGGTTAGCATAAAAAAAAAACTTGTGGAGCAACATTTTTTCCCCACACAAGGGCACAATTCTTTTACAATAGCTTACCTCTTTATCACATGAGTTGAATCAAAAGGAGAATGCTTCATCTCACATGGTAATGTAAAATATGTCATACCTACCCATTTATTTTCATAGGGAAGCTCTTCCTCATGCTCATCAAATGAAAAGAATTGAAGTTCTGACATATTATCAAGTTGAGAAAAAATTTGATCTTTATTTTTGTATATGTGTTGTTGTTCAAAATCATTGAATATGAAATGTAGATCCCAATTAAAACACTAAAATTCAGGAACATCATCTCCAATGCAATAGATCACATCTTCATCTTGGATGAAGACCTCGTACTTGGCCTTGTCAATCTCAAGGACAACAAGTAAGAAGTGTACATCACTATCATTCATGTTGATGCAATCTTTCTCAAGATAAAAATCATCATTATAAGATGCTTTAGGTGGAGAATGGAATTCTTCAAATTTTTTGAATATTTCAATTCTTTGACAAATAATTGTTACAAATCCAAACCCATGGCACAAATCATCTTCCACATCCACCACTACAATAGTGTCATTTTGGGGGTTTTATTTTCACGTGCAACAATGCCCATGTCATCCTCATGCACACAAACATATTTGAAAACCTCAACATGTAAGACCCCTCCGTTTTGCTCTTTTGATCAAACAGTGTTTGTTTGGTTATGTCTTATTTTTATGTTAGTACTTTGACTATGGTACTCGGTTTCTATTTGATCGCTATTTGTAAAGCGATGTGAATGTGATATTTTGATGTGATTGTAATTTATTCTGATGTATCATTATGGCATGCTCTAGATTAGCATAAGTGGATATTTGAATTAATGACGTTTTATGCCTTTGATTATATTATTGATGTTAGATTCGTCAGTTGGTAATACTATATTGGTGAAGGGGACGAGATTGCATCACTCGCTTGCGAGTGCCCTACGATTTCGTGATTTCCTCTTCACGGTGTGTTTTATATGATGCAAATATACATGTGCGATATACTCTTTGTTCATAGGTTGACAGGTACATGACATCGACTCCACCTAGTTTCATAGGGTTGAGCTTGTCTATTGCCAATGACATTTGATTGGGAGATAGTAGCTAAGTTTTCCGTGTCAAGTCATCACCCTAGTCTTGAGTGTGTCGTCGGTTTTAGTCTGGTTCAGTTGTTTGATTATTTTTTAATTGCTTAAGATTTCATTTAATTGCAAGTTAGAAAGGGTAATGAAATGGCTTTATGTATTTAAGTTGTTGATTAAATTAATCTTTTTATAATGTGAAAAAAAATGTTATTTAATTTATTAATTAATTTAATTTAATTAATAAAATAATTTAATCTCAAATTAGATTTATTTTATTGATTAATTAAATTAATTGTGTTGATGTGAATTAAGTTATTCATTTTGGAAATTAATAGATATTTTGAATTGAAATTAAGTTTGAAAATTGAAAAAGGGTTTTAATTCCATTTTTTGAAAATTTTAAATGCAAAAATTGAAATTAGAGGTATTTGAGATATTTTATTTTTTATTTTGGGAGGTTGTTTATTTTGGAGGATTTTGGCTCTAAAACCCTCTCCTTGTCATTTTTTTTTAAATTGGAATTGGATGCATTTGTGGATGGAAAGAGATGGGATTTGTTTTGGATTGGATAGGAATGGGTGGAGGATTGCTCGGGTGTCTGGATTCTTCATCTATCTTTGTGTGATTGTGTGTGGCAATAAAATTGAGGTAAGTTCATCTTTTCTTCTCCCTTTGATTGTGTTTTGTCATTTAGAGGTCATGCTCACCCTTAAGGGAGCATAGGACTTCCCATTTAGATTTCAAATTGAGCAAAATTAGTTCATTTAAATTGTTTTGTATTTTTTTGGAAAATGTCAATTTGTGCTTTCATTATGACAATTTTTTTCAAAATCATTGAAAAGTGAAATTGACGTTAAAAGTGTGTTGTTGGGCATATTTAGAGCCAAAGGGTATTTTTAGAAAATTGAAATTGAAACTTTAAAATTTGAAGTTTTTCATCAATGGAGTTTTTGGGAATTTATTGTTTTTCAATGTAAAATAAAATTAGAAAAATTGAAATTGTGCATGTTTTATGATGAATTTTAATGTGGGGATAGAATTATTCCTATTAATTTTCGAGTTAGAACCAAAGGGTATTGCTAGAATTTTTGGTTTTTGAAATTTAAAATTTGAAGAAATTTCAAACTATTTTAATGGTGTTTTGAAAAAAAAAATGGTTATTGGCCATTTTAAAAAAAGTTGGAAAATTTTGAAAGTTTTAAGTGAATTATGATGTTTTGGAATGTGTGAGTGAAGGTGTACCTTGTGAAATTTTGGAAGAAAATATTTTATATTTTATATATTATAATTTATAATATTTAAATATTTAAAAATAATATTTAATATTATATTTTATAATATTAAAATATTTAATACTAAAATTTTAAAGTTTACATATTAAATAAATATATATATATATTTAATGGTTTTTTTTTTTCATAATGGTATATTTAAAGGTAATGGAGGAAATTTTAAATGTTTTAAATGAAATTGGAGAAATTTTAAATGTTTAAATGATGATTTAAATATTTATATTAAACTGTCAATTCAAATAATGGCATGGTTTAATAATTACTTTAAAAGATGATTTAAATATTTAAATATATCTAAATGATGATTTAATTATTTAAATACATATAGAATGAGTAGGGGATTTAAATATTGGTATCTTTTAAATTTAATTGGAGAATTTTAAATTAACATGTTATAGTCGAATTAATGAAGTCTTTTTAAAAGGATATATTTTGATGAAAACAGTAATTTGATTTTAAATAACATGTTTATTAAGATGAGTTAAGTATTTTAAATTGGTTATGTCGAGTAGAAGAAATAGTTACTTAGTTTAAAACGATATGCCTTGGATCTAAAAATAATATGTTTTAATAGAAAGATTAGTCGTCTTTTGAGAAAAGATTTATTTTGTAAGGACATAAAGTTATTTTCAAAAGGTTATTTTTTGAATTGCATAAGTAAATGTTTATTTTATGATTATTTAAATGCTATTAGGGAATTAAATATTGAGTTTAAATTTCTTATTTGGTCTGAAAGAGATACTGTTAAGTTAGTCTAATTGAGACATTAAACTATTGAATTTTATTAAAGGTAGTGGATTTATGTTGTTTGTAAAAGTAATCATGGATTTGGATTAGTTATTAAAATTAGTTTTCCCTTATCAATAATTAGAAAGACAAAGAATAATTTTGTGTAATTATTTTGTTAGGGCAATTGTTTTCTTTACTGTGAAATGAATGTTAAGGGAAATGGATTTAATATATCCAAAATTAGTTATTTCCTCGCATTTGCTCTCATGATTGTTTCCTCTATTTTATTTGGGAAAGTGGATTAAGTGTCTTTAATATGTAAGTCTTCCAATGGATCCTAGAAGATGGGGGTTGTCATTTGTGATGTCAACCATTTGTTATTCCCTTGGTTAGTGCTTGAGTTGTGACAATGCTATTACCCAATTTCCATGAACGGGGATGTTTGGTACCTCCTATGGAAGGAGTGGATTATGTGATTATGGCTCTTTGTAAGGAGTGGCATTGATATCGTTGTTACCTCCTGAGTTGGAGTGAGTTCTTTTTATGTTTCCTCCTAGTGTTGGAGTGGTCATGACGTCTTGTTGTATGCAATTGGGTTTTCTTTGTGTTTGATTATGTCTGGTATGTTATCAAGTAGAAGAATGACTTTCGTTAGGGGCCAGAGTCGTGAGAGGTAAACTAGGTAACCTTTGGAGGTATTTTGTTCGAGTGATAACTACAACATTGTAATCTATGTCAGTAATGTAATGGTGTACTTGTAGTTGGTACTTGATTGTTATGTGTATGGTTTCTTAACTTACCTAATCTGTTATTTCTAGAAGCAATGTAACCATGTAGAGTTGAACTTGAGTCATGCTTGTGATGTATTTGAGTTGTACATACGTTGAACTTGAGTTGTACTTGTATGGTTTGTGTGATTGGTTGTGTTAGCTTGTATCAGTTTGATTCAGCCTATGTCTAGAGGTAGTTGGTCTTGTCTAGGAATCTGAGTTACTATCTCCTAGCATGGGGGGTGGGCCTTTGGGTTCCACTTGGTTGGGTGGCGTGCACCTTACTCCATTGGGCTTTCTTCTTGTTTGTGTTGATGAGGTTTCCAGTTGGAGAGCTCGTCGGATCCAATTATCTTTATGCTTATTTCATTTCAGTTAATCTTGTAATTTATTACCCCTCTTTGTAATCGAGGTGGAAGTTGTAATTATGTAATCATGTTCTTGGTTTTACCTCATTTGGGGAATGAGTGTTGTAATCTTATTGTAAACGAGATCTTATGGTATCTTTATTTTCTTTGATGAATTTATCTTGTATGGAATGTATGTGTCCTTAATGCTTAAGTAATTCTTGTTGTGGTTTCAATTCTTTAATGTTGTTTGTGGGTTAATATGTAATCTCAGTCTCGTAACCTTAGAGGTTGTTGCAATGTATAGTGAACTTGCATATTAAATTATACTTTAAAAAAAAAAAATTAGTTCGTTTGTGTAGTTAATTGCAACTCCATCTAGGGTTGTGTGACAGAGCGTCACACAACATCAAAAAATGGAACAAGGAAAGTAAGACATCAAAAAAGAAAAAAATATTATTCACCACTTTCATTATGGGTTGGTGTATGCTCTGATTAATTAGATCCATGAGTTGATTTGTCCAATTTTTTTTCTCTTAATATAGGCTCTTCCTTGTTCATATTATTGTTTTGTACAATAGGGGTAGACCTCTAATTACCATATTAGAAATCATCTTGATCTCATTGAAGAAAAAAATTCATGTTGATTGATCACATAAAATGTTTTCATCCCAACTCTTTAGAATTTATTCACCTTGTACTTGCTCTTGCCTTAGCATTCCTTGAAATGATACAAATTGTTATTTAGGGAGTGTTGTTCCATAAACCTTGAGAGCTTCATTGAGGACCCTATTTTGGCATCATTTTTTGTTGTGGGGTTGATTACATGAATAACACTATTCATTCTCTTGAGCCAAAATATTTTGTTTTACAAAAGGATCCCTTGATGAGCTTGCAATAGTTGGATTTGTGGTGTTCACATGCCTTTGATATCTCAAGTAACCTTGTGTTTGGGCATTCCCTAGTAATATTTCATTTTTAGTTTATAGGTCTAAATATAGAGTTGATAGGTATATTATACTAGGAATTTTGCCTTTTTATAGCCACTAGCTCATTTCCAAATATCTATAACAAATCTTTGACCTCATACAATTCATTGGAAGCAGTTGCAGAAGTAATTGTTTGGTTGATTGTTGTAGGAACAAGAGCCAAGATGGGCTAGGTGTTGAACATATGTTGTCATTGATGTCAAAGTACAAATGTTAAATGAGTATTGTCCTTGAGTTCAAAGGTGCTCATTAATGTCAAAGAAGTAATGTCAACAAGATCAATGAGAACTAAATGTAATTGTACTATCATATCAGAGAATTTTGAGAATAACAAGGAATACAGTTGTAGAATGCTTGAAATATCATGCTTGTATCTATTTTGTTGATAAAAGTAATCCAGAAGTTTGACTCAGAATGGTTGAGATCAGTTACCCAAGCAAAGATATTTTTCTAGCAACATTTTTTGAATTGCATTTCTTCATGGATGCGAGTTTTGGTTTGTTATTTGAATGGAGATTATGTTTACACATGTTTTTATCTTACTCCACAGTTTCTCAAATTTATGTTTAGCAGGAAAAAAATTTGGAGTGATAGAAGGGTCACTGTGTTGGTTAATCAACTAGGTTGATGTTTTGGAATTGTGTGACAGTGGCCTATAGCATGTGACCTCTAGATATAGCATGGGAAATTGAAATAGGTCCTAGTTAAGGTCCTTGAAGGAAGCACATGACATCATGTTCTTTTGGTGGCAACGAATTTGGTTTAGGACTGACCCGCTACATGTTTATGTAAATTTGAATTTAGGTCAACCTTAGTTGACTTGGTTAATTATGGATGGTGATAAGGAGCTCTTGGATGACATGAATAAATTTCATTGTAATGGTATGTGTATATAATGAATAATCATCATAATTTTAAGGATGAAGGAGACAGTGTATGCAAGTGAATTAGTGCGATCAAGTGTAAATTCAGGTGATATAATGGGAGTTCCATCTCTAAATCATTGTACGCCATAATTAGAAGATAATATGTTGTATGAGAGAGTGTCTAAAGAAAGATCAGATCAAATGTAAGTTGTGTGATTAACGTTGAAGATCTGCAAACCTTATCTTTATAATCTGGTAGGACTAGTGTCTTACTTATTGAATTGGTGCTCTTATCTTTGTATTGGGGATTGTTGTCTCCAGTAGGTTGGTGCCTACAAATTCAACAGAGGATTGGTGTCTCTGGTAGATCAGTTCCTACATCATGATTATAATTTTTTCATTATTTTTGTGAGGCTAGATTTGGACAGTAGATCCAAGCAACTCTTCTCATAGTATTTTTTCCCATTCTAGGTTTCCACATATATCTGGTGTTCATTGTGTGGATATGTGCATTTGTATTGCTTGATCCATACTATAATGCCCCGCCACGCAACCCTAGAGGAAGTTTCAATTCACGATAAAAGCATACTATTTTTTTTTTACTAAAGTGAATTAAACATACATGTTCATCTACAATCGACAACATCCCCTAAGGCTACGTAATCAAGATTACTAAAATCCATACAACATACATCATTAAAACCATTGCATTTAATTACTCATGTAGTAAACATTAATTTAACATACATAAACAACATAAGATAAGAAGATAAACATCCATTACATAAATTCATAACTTAAACCACTGGTTACATCACTCATTCCCAGAATGAGGAAATAGTACAAAAGTATTACAATTACATAATTCCACCTCGTAAATACATGAGGGATAAAATAACTTATTACAATTTTGAAATACAACAATGCTTGAATTAAAAACAAGAACCACGAGCTATCCAACTGGATGTCTCACCACCAAGTACTAAAGATAAAGGGGGATCCAACGGTGTATGGTGCATGTTCCACCCAACCAAGTGGTACCCGAAGGCCCACTCCCCATGCTAGGAGATAGTAACAACATAACATAAGCAAAGATCTACAACCTCTAACCAAAGGCATACTCATACTGACACATACTAACTCAACCAAACATATGCACAATATAAGTCTAACACTAACATGGTCACATTGCTTCCAAACATAAAATTAATCAAGTATGATAAAGAATCCATACACATAACACAAAACCCAATGTTATCCTAGACAGAGTGTCATCGCACAGTTAGTCATGAGATCTCCTCTGAGCATTCTTCATAGGCTCTGGTAATCCTTGGTGACCTCTAAAAAATCTCGTCTCTCCTACTTACTCATGCGGAATCGACTACCTCTCATGAGGACAAGATAGTTGACCTTGCCATTCCAAGCCTTCCCACTCATCCCAAGTCTAAACGAGCCCTTGCGTCTATGAGTGAGGCTAAGTTATCTTGATTATTGTGAAGTTCATCCTATAATCATCTAAGTACATTAATTTAATTATCACTTGATTAAATCACTTCTGAAGGTGACCCAGTTTACCTCTTTGGGCTCTGGCGCCTAACAAAAGCCACTCTTCTAAAGGATAACACACTATACAAAAATAAACTCCAAGGGTAACTCAAGTGCTTACAAACTACATAATGCAATCTCTCCTATTCTAGGAGGCAACAGTTAAGGGAACTCACTCCAAACACTTGGAGGAAACAAATCACATATAGCACTACCCAAGGGGGAAAATGAACGGTTGACTTAATAAAGCAACAACCCACATCCTTTGGAAGACTTACAAATTCAAACTCAAATAACCCTTCTCCCAAATCATGAACATAAGGAAAAATAATAACAATAAGCAAGGGCAAGGAAATATGCTAATTTTTGGATATATTAAATCCATTTCCCTATCTAATACTTTTGCAGTAAATAACCAATTACTTCAACCAGATAATTAATAAACTAAAATAATTGCCTTTACTATTACAGGGAAGGGAAAATTTCCAATTTTATCAAAACAAATATTTTGACTATTATAATAATCCCATGCAAGATAATTCTTTTAGTTTCACAACTAACACCTCAATTCCTACAATTTCTCTAATTAAATAATACATACAACCACTTAAACATGCTCACTTTTAAAAATAAATAAATAAACTGAATTTTATAATTATTTATTTAAAGGTACATAAGAAATTCACAATCTCAATTTATTAAATCAAATTTATAATTTTTTAAGAAAAAAATAGAATAACTAACATATTTCATTGTTTTATAAATATGTATATATACACTGATTATATACCATATATATATTGAAAAAATATTTAAAAGAACAAATACATAGTATATATATATATATATATATATTCATTATATATATATATATATATATATATATATATATATATACATATATACCATATATTTATGATATATTGTATATATACTGTACATTTTCTTTTTATGAAAACCGAGACATTATCGATTTCCAAAACAAGAAAATCCAACTTACAAAATTTCCATCGTAATATTATATTTTTGTTAAAATCAAAATTAAAAATCCGAAAACTTTTTAAGGAGGGTCGCTGAACTGTACGCATGTACATCCGACCCTACTGACATGGGCATCAGACTGTACATATGTATAGTCGGCTTACCCATACTCAGGGGCAACGATGCTGCCATGGGAGCAACACACTCCCACCAATGTGTGCGGTGGGCGGTGGGGGTACATCCGCCTCCACAAACCACTAAATAAAATTTATTTATTTTATTAACAGTCATTCAACATTGCATTTTTTTTTAATGAATTTTCTCAGAATTCGTTTCCCCAGAAACGTCGTACAGACGGTGATTTCAAAATAAAAATAAATTAAATTTTCAACACTAAAATGAATATATATATCTATATTATATGTATAAATACAAAAGTATAACACATATAATGTATATATATATTTACACAAAATTTCATTTACTGGTAAAATTAGGCAAATTATAAAAAAATAACCATCTATAGGAAGAGAAAAAATAATTTTCCAAAGAACATTCCTAAATTTCACAAAGGTTCAAACTGATTCTTTTAATCTATTTTCTCAAATTCCTAAACAATCTAAGAATGAGAAAACTAAAAGGAATCTAATTTATAACCAAAAATTCTCAAATACTCTAGGTTTCTCCACCATAATTTTCTACAGAGGTTTTAGAAATAAATTTATTTTCTACAAAGAACTAAATTTTCTAAAACAATCTAAATGTGTTGTTTTACCCATAAGTTTTATTTAATAACGAAACTAACAATTACCTCAAATGAAATTAAATTCTACAGAGGTTTTTACAATTTCCCTAAAGAAATTTCACGGGAATAACAAAAGCTTCAAAAATTTAATTAATTAATTTATTTCCTCAAATAACAAACTCTTTTCCTAAATAGTTTTAACAAGCAATTCTTTAATCACTACCATTTTTTAAATAAGCAAACCAAGAACAAATAAACACAGAAGAAAACCTAGTGATGAAGCTTCAGGAAATGGGAATTTTGATGCAAAGCCTCCTCCACAGAGTCCACAATTTCTCTTCAATAGTACAGTGATTCCAATCAAGAAAGCAGTTCAAAAACACGACCAAGAATCAACAGAATTCTCCAATGTAAATCTACAGCCAAAATTTCTCCCAACAATCCTCTTTGTCGATTTCCCAAAAATATCCTCTCCCACCTGAAGAAGCTTTTCCTCCCCAAAATTCTCTTCATGAATGAATTTGCAACAAACTCTTCTAATTAATTAAACTTACACATGTTGGCATAATTGAAAATATCCTCAACAACCAAATCTAACTTTGTATTTAATTTAAAAATTCTAAATAATAAATTAACTCCAAAATTTGAAACTAATTTCCCAATTAAACTTAAATTCAAAAATACATTACATTAATTGCTTTCTTTTAATTTACTCAACATAAAACTTAATTAATTAATTTTAATTATTTAATAAATAAATTTAACCCTTTTGGGATTAAATTTAATTAATTAAATAAATTAAATTTTATTGAATTAAATTTTACTAATAAATTTAAATATAATTTCTATCCACAATTTTAATTTTAATTTAAATAAATAACAAACTTTTAACCAATGCATTTATTCTAGATATTAATTTAATGAACAAGCACCTCTCAAAATCAAATATCATTCAAACAAGGTAAACCATGACTCAACAAACATGACTAATGACACACTAAGGCTAGGGTGTAAACTTGACACAAGTTACCTAGCTACTATCTCTCGTTCAACTTAACTGTTGGATCGACACGCTCAAACCTGTGAAACCAGGTGGAGTCGATGTCATGTACCTACAAACCTGAAAACCAAGTAAACAACAACATAAAATACACACTGTGAAGAGGAAATCAGGAATCGCAGGGCGCTCACAAGAGAGTGATGCAAACCCGTCCCCTTCACCAATACACTCAACAAAACTGGCACTTCCATATTACTCAATAACCTCAGATAAAGTCACATGTTATAACAACTAACATCATTACATCATTAAAGCATGTAAAACAAATCATTAGACAAACCACATCACACAATAATAGATCCTCACTATATAAGTAGCGATCAAAACACACATAGCAAAGTATGCCTGGTATCATAGTAGCTAAAACCAAAACAAAGCATAAAATCAGTCTGAACATGAAGCAAAATAGGGGGTATTACACATACTAATTGTTTAATTCATGTCTGGAGAAGTGACTAATAGTAATTCATGTTGAATTAGAGTTTTAAATAGATTTGATTATTGATTCACCCCCCTCTTAGTATATTGTGTGCCCTTCACTAGGTGGGTGAAAAATCTAGGAATAGAGGTGTTGGAGGCCATGGGGCTATCTTCCTAGCCTAAATTAAATGGTTTTCTTCTCCGATAGCAATATCATATAATAATATAGTGATATAGTAGCTCCCATAAATTGAAACACCTAGTTTGAGGAAGGCTTGATTAAGGAAAGAATCTTATCCTACGTCTTCTAAAATCTAAAATTGAAATATCCAATGAACTCATGAGGGGCTCTTTTGTTAGCAAGAAACTAATCTATCAAAGATAGATTGTCACTTTTATCTTCAAACTATTCACAATTATTTAAACCCAACTTGTCCTAGTTATGAATGGAGTTAGATTGTAAACCCCTATATTTCTAAAGTTATTTTCTCTTTAAGGAGGAAAAAAGAAGCATCACAACTAAGTTATCCTCTCTAGAAGTATACATTGAGAATATGTTTTCAACATCTTTAATATGTTTTATAGTGGCGGTGGTGTTTTCAACAATAAAATATGGGATGCTCTTTTAAATTTTCATTGGAATGTCATCTCTTAGAGATCGAAAAAGAGGAATGCTTTCATTAAAGGGAACACACATTTTATTTCTTGGGGTGGCCATAGAAAGAATATGAAATTGTATTTTTTTTGGTTGGGATAAACTACTAGCAACATGTGTATTATGTGTCCTTAATTGGAATTTTCAGTATGGGTAAGTTTGTCTCTTATACTTTTCTTTGTGCATGTAATAAAGATAGTTAAAAGAATTAAAGATACTCACCTTTAAAGGATGTTATTTTTTGTATCTTTGGCATGAATAGTCAACATGATCTAAAACTAGGAGACTAGAGTCACCAAAATTTTCAATCACCAAGGTGCTCATAGGTGTGTCCAATTTTTGTATTGCTAAGGTCACATCAATCTTCTCAACATAATGATTAAAGATCATTAAACTAGTCCCACCAAGCATGAAAAAAGTTGTTTATTGAAATTTTCACCCTTTGTTGAAACTCATTTAGCATTTTAGTGACACGTGGTAATGATCTCAAGGTGTG
Organism: Sequoiadendron giganteum; assembly: GCA_007115665.2. Taxonomy (NCBI): domain Eukaryota; kingdom Viridiplantae; phylum Streptophyta; class Pinopsida; order Cupressales; family Cupressaceae; genus Sequoiadendron; species Sequoiadendron giganteum. The sequence continues at coordinate 886,767,395 of CM021100.1, forward strand.
GGACCCTTACAATTGAGATTAGATATCTAGAGAATGTTGATTCCTTTACTAAACCTAGATGCAAGTGTTGATCCAAATCAATATTGAGTAAACAAAAATCTAACCTTAATCTAAAAATCTCAAGGAAAAGGGTAAGAGGATTGTGAAAAGGGAAGGGGTAGTGATGCATTAAAATTTAATGGGTTTCCTCCTTTCTCACAACATCATAGAGGACCAAAAAACTTCCTAAACTCACATAGATATCCATTTATCAACTCTTGTGGACAATGTGGAGGTAAGGGATTTTAAAAATACCAAGAGGGAAGGAAATCCATAGCTAATTCATGTAAATCATCTATACACAACATGCATATCCAAAAAAATAGTAAATTCATTCACCTATGAAGGTAAGAAGAAATTACACAACATACAAAAGCGAGAGGAGGTGAAATAAAGGTGGATTTATTGATTTTGTGGCAATGGGCCTATTTACAATAAAAAAATTACAAGAGAAGAACTCGTTTGGTTTTTGTAGAGAAATTGAGAAGGAGCCCCTTGAAAACGATCACAAGCCTATTATTATGGAAGATACATTGGAAACTATTAGAAACATGGAAAGCTACAAGTAAACTCTAGTTGTCACTCCATCTAATGAAATGAAAACATCTATACATCTAATCTATTACACTTAGATGTAAGGAACATTTTTCCATTTATGACCTATTAGTAGATAAAATCCACCTAGGAAAATTGTTGAAAAATATATCTTGGGGAATGGTATTTTCATAAAAGGATATTCGTAACATGGTTAAGCATAAAACAATCAATTGTATTTTGGGTCTCTAAAAAATCTGGAAATTGGTGGGTGTTGCAAGACCAATGATGGCATTATAGAGTGGTAGGTGGAAGAAAGAATACCTTAGTCTAAAAATCAAGTCTTTTGGAGTGGCCTTTCTTACTTGTTAGTATTTGATATCAATAGATGAACCTATTTTTAGAATCTTGACATGCTCTAATGAGGTTGTGACAACCTTGTCAACAATTGATATAAATTTTAAAACCTCTTTAAACTTTTGAAAATCTTAACATTCTCTCTTTTTTTCTTCCTCTTATTTTGGTTTGTTTTTTCCTTTTATCTTTTAATGTGTCCAATTTTTTCCTCCCTTTAGTTCTCTTTTCTTTTTTGACACTTTACGTTGGAGTTAGAATTGGTTTTGAGAACCTCGTGTTAGATTTTTATGAGGTTGTGAGAACCTTGTTGAAATCCAACACAAAGTTTTAAAACTTGTATGAAATGTAAAAAAACTTACTTTCCTTGCTTTCTATTTTCACATTAGCACCAAACTTTTCCCAAACCTTGCATCCTCAATCATGTTGACACTTATTGAGCCACCTTTGTAAACCTTGTCGAAGCATGACACGGTTGTGACAACCTTGTTGAATGTTGAAAAAGGTTTCAAAACCTTTAGTCAAATTCCATGCCTTTCACTTGCTCTTAACACTTTTTGATGAAATTTTTGAGCAATTGAACCTATTTCAAAAAAAAATTCGGCCTCTAACATGGTTGTGACAATCTTTTCAACCTCTGACAGAGGTTTCGAGACCTTTGATTTTTGTCAAAAATTAGCTTTTTACGTAATACTTAGTCTCTTTTCTCTTAATTTCTTCATGCTTGTTGATTTATAATTTTTTAGACAACCTATTTATATTCCAACAAAGGTTTTGAAACCTTTTAATTTAGATAAAACAACTTATACTTAGATTATTTTTGGTTCTTTCTTTGGTTATTGGCAAAACCTGTCAATTCTCAAACCAATTTTGAAAACCTAGGGAGCTTCGTAAGCCATATGAAATCATAAACTTTAACATAACACTTACCCCTTTTAAGTATTTAGAAAACATATTTTATGATTTTATGAGGTTGTGGGGACCTTGTCAAGAATCGACATAGGTTTCAAAACCTACCCAAAACTTTGACAAATTTTACACAACCAATTTTTGGATTTTGCAACTTGGGAAATTGAAGTAACACATGAAAAGGGGAAACAATACAACAACCAAAGTCACATGTTTAAGCATGACTATACCATTTAATATTTCTCAAATCGGTTCTAATCGATGGGAAATAAAGGGGTGCATGAAATGAAAACAAATGCCTTTTACTATGTAGTCATGTCATTTGGTTTGAAAAAATTTGGCGCAACTTACCAATGAGCTATATATCTTATATTTCATGAATTTATTCACAAAATTCTTGAATATATTTTATTTTTCCATTTTGGAGGTTCTTACTCATTTGGATTATTTAGGAGGTGTAGGTTCTTAAGCCAAAAATGAAAGCACCTCCTATAGATAAATTCTTTTGAAAGACCAAATTTCTAATACCCTTTTCACATGTACAAAACCATATGCTACATGTTGATATATAATCCCCATGGGCCTGGGAGAATGATGACCTCTTAATAAAAGAAATTAAAAAATTATCTAATATAATTTTATATACATTACACATTTTATAAAATATTAACATATATATAATTTGTAATCTCACCAAAATATGCTTGTAGAGATTAAGAAATAATGAATTGTGCTACTTATATTAAAAAAAAATAGATAGAAAGGATAAAATACCATGGAAGATAAGTGAAATTACAAATGTAGTCCTAAGAAACCCTAAAGGAGAAAAAATAAATTGGTCGTAGTTATCACACTCCTACCGAGTTGCTACTAAAAGCTAGAAAAATATAATGTGTTGTAAATGGTGTGGAAAATAATTTATCCCTTTCTTTACTTGTGGCATGAATCACAATTGGATTTATACTTCTTATTGTTATACAACATTAAAATCTACCTCCAAATCTTCAATCATACTCACTCCTATCTATAAACAAGTGTTGGGATTTCCTTCTTGTGTAATATGAGGTCCAAAATAGAATGGAAGGAAAAACATCAAATTTCTTGTTTCAAATTTCATATTTTGGTGCCAAGATGGAATTACCACTTTTAGATAGTCAAGGTTATGAAATCACCACAATGGTTTCAAAACCAATCAATGCTTCTCAATCTCACATTTTCTAGGTTGTTTCTAAGAGCTATGACTATTAAAGTGATTCTTCCAATGAATTTCATTTGTCCTAATCGTTTAAGGAACACACTTCCCTTCTTAGAGAGGATTTTTATCCTATACAAGCCTACTCTTGAGATATAGAATACTTTCTCCCTCCATCTCTAAAAATTTTGTCTCCATGTGCTATAGGTTTTTTGGATAAGACTCCATCAAATTTGCATGCTTATATTGTAAGGTAATATGTAGCACTTAAGTGCTTCAAGGTAGGAGGTAGTGAATCTCTATCATATTTTGAAAGTTGAAAATGATTAAATTTTCCTTGGTTTCCTTTGCCATGATTACCTTAATGATGGCCATTTATTTTTACAATTTTTTTGCTAGATAATAATCTTCATTTTACAACCTCATGTGATGTATAATACATGTTACAATGATTGTTGTGAATTATAAACATACCACAACAATGCTATGTTGTTTCCCCCCACCTACTTGCTACACACAAGTGGTGTTAGTTCCCTTTCCTTGTTATACCACACAATGTGTGAAATAAATTACATGTTATAATAACAATATTTCCCTAAAAATATGTGTTCTTACAAAATTTCAAAAATATCATATTTTTGTCCATTATTCACCAATTCCGAGGATTAGTAACTACTTTGATACCAAATTGATCTATAATATCTTCAAAAAATACTTATAGAAACTAAGAGTCAATGAATTAATGGATTATGCTACATATACTCAAAATGAATGATAATTAGGAAGGAAATAATGTTATGAAAGAGAATGAACACAAATTTTATCATGAAACACCTCCAAAGGGGAAAAACTAGCTTGGTAGTGGAAAATACACTAGTATCGAATTACTAGAAGCTAGATAAGTGCAATTAAGTTATAGAACGTGGTGTAAAATAAATCTACCCCTTATTCGCTTGGTTACATATACATTGTTAGTATCATGGTGAATTAAAATTGAAGTTCTACTTCTCAATGTTATGCAACTTAAAATGACCTTCCATTTTTAAGTGAACTCCCTCTTGTCTAGAAATGAGTGTTGGGATGTCCTTGTGCACTAGGAAGTCCTAATAATAAAACACAAAAGAGAAAGTTTAAACTTTTTTATTTCAAATTCCATTTGGTAGTGTAAGAATGAAACCAATATGTTTAGAAAACTGATGGTTATGAAATTGCCTTGAAAAATATAAAATTGTAACAATTATTACAAAACCATCGCTTGTTGGGAATATATAGTTTCATTCTAACTATTGGAAGGGGATACTTTGATAAATTTTATTTTCCCTAATCCTTTATGGATCACTATTATACATATATTTATCCATCATGTAATTCACCTTAACCTAACTTACATGTGTATTCATAAGAACTAGTGAATGATGTATGTTAAAATTAGTTATGGAGGTAACTATCGCCATATCAATATCCCTAAAAGCTAATTACAAAAATACAAGAAGATCAAAATGACATAATAACAATATTTTGTACAAAGGAGGCAAAATACATACAAGAGAGAGTTGCTCATATGAGAGTAAGAGGTGGGTATTTATGGCATACCATGCGAAGAGATGGAAAAATACAACCAATGTGAGAAAATAAGAGAGGTAGTCACATGTGTAGTACATCTCTACCAAACAAATAAAGTACAAATATTCTTGGTAAACTTAAACTAGCACTTGCCCAATAGGAGGTTCAAGGGATACACCAATAGGATATTAAAAGTAAAATTTTAAAATATTTTAATATTACATTAAATGGAGTACTATTACAAATATAAGAATAACATATAGGAACAATAGCAATTAAATGAAGTATAATGCTAAAATTTTAGCTATACAAGAAAGGTGGTATTTCGAAGGTCCAAATTAAACATAATAATGATGTCAATTATTGTAGATGAAATTGACAATTTGAAAGTAATGAGAATGATACTTTAAGATATTGTAGTCTCTATTGTAGATCACCCTTTTGGTTCTTCTTTAGCTAGTAAAACAAAAAAAAGAACAATAAAATTTGAAATATAAGTGCCATCAGTGTATTACAATTCACTAGCAACATGTGTACAACCTTGAGCTCTCAAGGAAAGTAAGCTTCTCAAAAAACCCAAGCTTCACTATTGCTATTACAAATAGATATATCAAAATCCCAAACAACACATGTCGAGGGTGTATACCACCCCTCAGAGAATCCAACCAACCACTAAAAAAAATAGAATCCAAGATCATGAAAAATTAGGATTATGTTTGATTGATCGCATGATGCCATTCATTTGTTAAACAAAGGGAATATGCCAACTCTATATTAGGCTTAGTTATCATGGTAACTTTAAAGAAAATGGAGGAACTTGTATAGAAAACAAGAAAATGGAGCCAAGACTGAGCCACAAATTCCAACTGTATAGATTCACAATTCCACTTTCACTTTGGTATTTGAAAGCAACATATAGCCCAAAATCTCCTAATACCAAATAAATCAAATGTAGGGATAAATGTACTAGTTTTTGGTAGAATTTTGGTACTAGAATGGCCTTGTAAATGAAAATAGCTTCTCTATAAGCAACATATGCAATAGCTAATTAGTTTCAAGTTGAGATTCCAGTTATCAACAAAAGAAAATTGTAAAATAAAGCATAGGAGTAAAAAATGACCATTATAGTCACAGTACCTTTGGGTTGATGCTACTATATGATAGACTACTAGACAAATTCCTTGAATTAGTTGTTTCCATAGTTGTTCTTCAATTTATCATCCAAACATAGTAATTAATTTCTCCAACTTGTATGATATTTCCTAATGATTTAATGCTTCCTTTCTTTGGGTTTTTTGACACACATAACAACTCTTATTTTGCAAGTTTGAGCATAGAAATGAGCTTATTGTTTAATTGGTATATATTAATAGAAAATAACTACTAAAGCACAGTAAGTCAAACGTTATTTGCAAAATTTTAATAAAACACATGATGCAAAAAAGTAATGTGTTAACAATCTATTGCCATTTCTTCTTTCAAAGAGAAACTTTTATAATTATATTGGAATGATTAAAAATAGAAAACAACTTGATAACAGACTTGTGGCTTTCCAATAGGGAAAAAAATAATGGAGTCTAATGAGAACAAAACTCAGGTAATGCAAAAAGGATCACTATATGTCCTAATATTCCTATCAAATCCAATTTATAAACTACATGATTATTTGTAAATTTTTGATTAAAACCTAAACCCTTGAAAAAACCTAAGCCATGCTCATATTATGAGAACTCAAAAGATAGGGAAAATTTTATTTCAATTATTTTTGTTTATGCAAAACCTCCCTTTGATATTATTGTAAAGTGTGCATAACTGGGAATTTTGTTCATTGGTGTTTAGAATAGTATTTAATTTTCAAGGATCTTGTCATGCCCCAAAAATTTAAACAACCATACGATACACAACCACCTGGTTTTTTGAGAAAAAACTACATAATCACTAATAATAGTTACCTACGCATGAACAAAGAACATAATGATGATAAGGCGAGTATTAAACATTCACGACAAATTGGCTTTAGTAACATTTATATCAGCATCATGACCATCTTAAATTATTGTACCATTCCCTTTTTGTATTCACACTTCATATTACTATTAATAAGATTATAATAATATTACCTTCAATACTCATTATTAACCTACCATTCCCACTAAGTACACAATTCTAATAGTTATAACACTCATAATATTTATATTTGGCATTTCCCTATTTGCACTACTAAGGAAAAACACTACCAACTTCCCTCTTACATAATTGTTAGTATTACCAACGCCCCAAATTTTACACAACTAAACAAGTGCACAACCATCAATTTTTTTTGAATAAGCACAATAACCACTAGTAATTGTCAACCTCGTATGAACATAGAAAAATACCATTGAGAAGATGAACATTAGATATCCCTAACCACAATACTTAAATCAATATTATGATTACCATTATTCTTTAACATCTTCTTTTTATATTCTTACCCACTAACATTACTAATACCGACACTATTGTTCTCTTGATAAGGAGGGATTATAATGATCTTACCTTTAACTCTCCATATTAATACTTTTCTCCTAAGTACTAAGTTCAATAGTAGTGCCACCTATAAAATCTATATTTAATAATATATTTTCATATTTTACTAGGATTAACATTACCAACTCTTAAATTACTTAACATCAATATTATCTCTACTAATATCACCTTCATTTAGATACCTAATTTGATGTTAATACTTCTCTCAATATTTATTTTTAATAGTACTCTTTCTTAGATTACTAAAGATATTATTATCAAGTTTACTTAAAAATTACCGTTGGTTGTTACATACGTTACTAACATTATCGATCACAAACATTATTGATAACCTTACCAATTACAATTTTTATAATTGTAACTTGCTATCCCACTTATAATATTAATAATGAAAAAAAAAATTAGTCAACTACTAGCTCATTTGACACAAATCACTTAGTATTGACAATACTCAATGCTTATACCAATATCATTCACTTGGCTTATACCCTTCACCAACGATGATATTATTGTGATTGGAAATCATAACAATAATATTTTTAGTAGGTAAGGTATTCCTTACTCCTTATTTTGACCCTTAAAGGAAAAATAGTTCTTCCCAACTTACCTAACAAATTTTGTATCACCCCTTACCAATATTCTTTTAAACAAGAGGGTTGCCAAGAAAAGTAGTCAATACTTGTTCAACATTTATGAATGGCATGACAAGGCATAAGAGGCAAGTGTGAAACATACATCTACCTTATTGGTGTTGTGAAACCCATCAATAACTTCACTATTGTTTAAACTCACAAATTCAAATAACAGAAATCAAATGACTATAACAAAGAATTCAACCATGCACAACACCATTCACAAAATACTAAACACAACAAAAATTAGAGAAAACTAATCACACTTTGACATAGTGATTTACCCTAGAAAACCCCTAACTCTGGGGAAAAACCAACATTCAATGAGAGATTTTATTATAACAGAAAAAGGAAATTTACAATAACTTCCAGAACTTGGCATCCACAACAATACTGCAATCTTGGATAATATTTCAACTCCTCATTTTGTTCACCCCAATCTCCCTTTCTCTTGTGTTATTCTTGAAAAAAAAACCTTCATCTGTATATATCTCCAGCACCCACCTCGATCTCCTTTTTATAACCTCTCATCACCTACGATGGAGTAGAGATTAACTTAGAAACAAAGAAAGGTTGTTGCTAAAAAGGAAATTTATAGAACTGACAAGTACATTGTAGATAAGAAGAGAAGAAGAAAAAATATAGGAAACTTGGAGATTACTTCTCCACAATCGCTCCAGCCTGGATGATACGGTTCCAGGTTGGAATATCTTATGAGTTACTATTTTTAACACTCCCTCTTAGTGACGAAGGTGTTCTCTACTACATCTAACTTGTCCCTGAAGAAGACAAACTTTATTTTAATCAAGGCCTTTGTTAATATATTTGCAACCTGCTCATCTGTAGATATATACTCTAGTCAAACTAATCCACATTGTACACAATCCCTGATAAAGTGATATCTAATGTAAATATGCTTTGACCTATCATGAAACATAGGATTCTCAGAGAGTTTTATGCAACTCTGATTATCACAGTGAATGATGGTCGATGCTAGCCCCTGACCAAATAATGCCACTAACAGCTTTTGAAGCCATATGGCCTCACATGTTGCCATGCTCGCTACCATGCACTCTGCTTTCGTAGAGCTTAATGCAACAGACTTCTATTTCTTGTTGTACCAAGAGACAACCCTTGATCCCATATTGAAATAACACCTCAAAGTGCTTTTCTTGTCTACTGCATTACCTACCCAATCTGCATCAGTGTAACCAATCAACCTAACACCATCACCTCGAGTATATCTCAACCCATACCTAATTTTACCATGTAGATACCTCAACACATGCTTTGTTGTTGTCCAATGTACCCTCTTTGGTTCTACCATGAACTGGCTAAGAGAGTTGACTAAAAATAAAATGGTTGGTCTTGTATTGACAAGATAAATCAATGAACCAATAAGTTGTCTATACAAGGTGGGGTCTACTACCTCCTGCTTTGATGCATTGGTCTTCTGCCAATTTGTAACCATCGGTGTAGACATGGGTCTACAGTCCAACATTCTGAATCGCTTCAAGATTTCCATAGTATATTTCCCTTGACCAAGGAAAATCTCTCCCTTTGTCTACCACATCTCTAGTCCCAAAAAATAGTGCATCAACCCCAAATCCTTCATCTCAAACTCTATTGCTAGGTCCCTCTTACAATCCTCTATGAGCCTCGGTGAACTAGTCATAAATAAATCATCCACATACAAAAATAGAATAAGTGGTTCACCTCCCACTATGAGATAGTAAAGGTTGGATTTTTCCTCACTCTTCACAAATCCCATGCTCTACAATTAACTGTTTATGCACTCATACCATGCTCTGGGTGTCTGCTTAAGTCTGTATAGTGCTTTATTTTACCTACAAACATGAGATTCACTCCCATGCACCACAAAACCTTCCAGTTGTTCGATGTACACCTCCTCCTCTATGATTCTATTTAGAAAATTTGTCTTGACATCCATTTGATGGATCTACCATCCCATTTGCACTGCAAATGAGATCACAGATCATATGGAGGTATATCAAGCCATTGGAGCGAATGTCTCGTCATAATTGATTCCCTCCTTCTGAGAGAACCCCTTGACCACAAACCTGGATTTGTATTTCTCTATGCTACCATCTACAACATGCTTGATCTTGTAGATCTAGTGAGAACCAACCACTGCCTTATCTATAGGCCTTGGAACTACCTCCCAGACATCATTCTTCATGATGGATTTGTACTCCTCCACCATGGCATCCTACCATACTTGGTGTTGTGCAGCATCCTGATAATTGGAAGGCTCACTATCAATGAGATCTCTTATTAATCCCACATAATCTAAATATTTAGTTGGTGGTCTCCTCTCCCTGTCACTCATCCTAGGAGCTCCCATAAACTCTTGAGCATCTCACACAATCTAAGTTTCCACTCGGCTAGTCCTTATCCCGCCATTAGGAGATACACCAATAGATGAAGCTTGTTGTTCCTTATTTTGTTGCTCCTGATCTTGTGGACTCAACTCACCCAAAGTACCTATATCTGCATTTGTTCTTGTCACGATGCCCTATACCTAAGACTCTTGATCCACATTTGGAGCTTCAATCTACTGACTCTGCTCAACTGCTGGAAAATTTTGAGATTTTCTAAAGTTTTTCTCCTCCAAAAACTTCACATATCATTTCACTATGATCCTGCTCATCCTTGGAATAAATATCATGTATGCCTTGGAGGTTTCATTGTATCCAACAAAGAAACCTTTATCTGTAGTCGAATCTAACTTGGTTTGTTTCTCTGATGGTACGTGACAGTATGCTATACTATCAAAGATCCTAAAATTCCCGACCTTATGCTTCTTCCATGTAAAGGCTTCTTCTGGTGTCATTTTCCTTAAAATATTGTGAGGTACTCTATTCTAAATATAGATTGTTGTGCTACAAGCTTTTGCCCAAAGATACTTAGGAAAATCCTGATCAAAGAGCATGGCCCTGGTTGCTTCAACAATTTCCCTATTCTTATGCTCAACAACCCCATTTTTTTGTGGGTTGTAGGGATCAATCCACTCTCTCTTGATTCCTTCTCTAGTGCAAAAATCCTAGAAGGCTTTTCTTTTATACTCACCCTCGTTGTCTGTCTGAAGAACCTTGATCTTCTTGCCTATCATATTCTCCACAAGAGCTTTGAATTCTTGGAAGGGACTGAAGACCTCATCTTTGGCCTTCAAGAAATATATCCAGGTCTTCTTGGAGAAATCATCAATGAAGGTTACATAATACTCATAACCCCTCAAAGACTAAATAGACATGGGACCACAAATATCAGAATGTATCAAATCAAGAACACATGTGCTTCTATTGTCACTTCTAGGAAAGGTTGTCTTTGAAAATTTTTTGAGTGCACATCCTTTACATACATCACTATGCTTTGCACTCAACTCTGGAATTCCTATCACGGTTTCTCTGAGCAATTTCAATGCCCCATGGTGTATATGTTGTGTTTGTCTATGCAATAGCTCTCCTATTTCCATGTTGCTATTACTGCTCATTAGTGTCTTTGGAGTTTCAAACTGCAATGTATATAAATTGTCACTTTTAACCCCAAACCACTTTGCCTTCTTCCAGTCTTTGTATTTTAAATACACCTTTTGTCCCTGAAAGAGTACGTTGTACCCTTTCTCTTCAAGGGTAGATACTGAAATCAAATTCATATACATCCCTGGCACATGCAATACATCTGTGATCTTAATATCACTGCTTGACTCCCTCTGAAATGAAACAGTCCCTCTCCCAACTGGAGTGCATGTGGACTTGTTTCTGATTTTTATCTGGAAGCCTACCTCTTCTTATTTTTAGTTGGAGAAGTGTTCTCTAACTCGTCATATGGCATGACACACCACTTTCAATATACTAGACCCCTGTAGTGATTGAGCTAGATAAGCAAGTTACAAGAGAAAACTCATTTTCTAGTCTAGAGGACAACTCATCAACATTCGCTGAAGTTGTTGTCTACATCTTCTTCTTGTCTCCTTTCTTATGATTCAAACATTGACTGACATAATTTCCTACCTTATCACAACCATAACATTTAATTTTTCTCAGGTCTTTCTTTTTCTTCTTGTCCCCTTTGGAGGTAGACTCACTGCTTGAGCCTTTCTTAGCTTTGCCTTTATTGGCAAGAGCAACATTCTCTTCTACCTCACCCTTATGACCACTGTTGATGCCTCCATTAAAATAACTCATTTGTAACTCTTCCTGAGTGAAATCAGTCCACAAACGATCCTAATCAAGAATATCTTGTTGTATGGATACAACTTTGACAAATATGTCCCATTATTTTGTGAATCTTGCCAATGCAATCCTAACAACCTCATCATCTAGTATTGCTACCCCGACATCTATCAGCTCATCTTTTACTGTTATGATCCTCGTAAGGTAGTCCACAACGCTCTCCCCCTTCTTCATTTTGGTGTTTCTCAGCTTATCCCTGAGAATCAGCTACCTATTCAAATTTGAAATTTGGTATAGGTTGAGTATGGCATCATACATCTTTTTGCAGGTGTCTAAATCTATAATATGAGGAACAAGGTGATCCTTGACCCCATCCATAACGATGTGTCTAGCTTTGGAATATTCTTTCCAGTCGGTCACTAGTAGCGTAGCATCTATCAGAATAAAAAAGTTAGCGGTTGTGTATTCCTTCAGACCATTCTCCTCCAGTAACAGAATAATTCTTGCTTTCCACATGCTAAAGTTTGAAGCCCCCTCAAGTCTATCTGAATCTCTTAATCTAATTGTTGCCATTGTTGAAACCCTTGAACTTAAACCTCCCTGAACACAAAAGAAAATCAAAACTTTCACCCATGTGATTAAGCCCTAGTTTTCTCTTTCAAAGTCTATCTCTGATACTATGTGAAAAATACGTCTCCCTTATTGGTGTTGTGAAACCCAATAATAACTTCACTATTGTTTAAACTCAGATATTCAAATAACAAAAATCAAATGATTTAACAAAGAATTCAAGCATGCACAACACCATTCACGAAATACTAAAAACAATAGAAATTAGAGAAAACCAATCACACTTTGACATGGTGATTTACCCTGGAAAACCCCTAACTCTGGGGAAAAACCGGCATTCAGTGAGAGATTTTATTATAACAGAAAAAAAAATTATAACTACCAGAACTTGGCATCCACAACAATACTACAATCTTGGATAATATTTCAACTCCTCATTCTGTTCACCCCAATCTCACTTTCTCTTGTGGCATTCCTACTAAAAAAAACTTCATCTATATATATCTCCAACACTCACCTCGATCTCCTTTTTATAACCTCTCATCACCTACAGTGGAGTAGAGATTAACTTAGAAACAAAGCAAGGTTGTTGCTAAAAAGGAAATTTGTATAACTGGCAAGTACGTTGTAGATAAGAAGAGAAGAAGAAGAAAAGCAAGAAACTTGGAGATTACTTCTCCACAATCGCTCCAGCCTAGATGACACAGTTCCAGGCTAGAATATCTTTCGAGCTACTATTTTTAACAAGCAGTACCCAATTAGTTTAAGTGCATACAATCCATTAAAAATCGAATCAATATATATATATTCTCTTTACTATAAGACACTAACAGAGCTTAGCACACACGATCTCAAATAAATAGAGATTTATCATAAGGAATAAATCTGAGATAATTTGAAATAAAATTTAAACTTTTAAAATCAAGAGAGAAATAGATTTATTCTATAATTGACTTAAGAAAGATTAACTCCTAACAATTATCTAATCTCAATTACCCAAATTCATTTTTAAGTGATGAAACTTCCTTCTCTTGTACTATTTCTTTTGACTTAGTTAAGATTGATTGGGTGTAACCATAAACTACCACCTTAATTCCTTTGTTTAAATTATTAATTTAACAACTCCTTATAAGAAGTGGGTCACAAATAATATTTTAAATTTAACTCTATTAACTACTTTGAAACTACTTGGACTTCTTTAAATACCGAATTTCCTAATTGTTATTCCCTTTTTCATTTGTAAAATAATTTAAGTTTATGCATTCTCTGATTAAACATGAGAACGATTTAATGGAAGTGATCGCAGATTGCACAACTCTCTCCTCCATTTTGTTACAGATTAAAAAATAATTTTTAGAGATATTTAAGTTTTGCAATATAATTAAATATATCTTCCATGAATAAATGAAATCAATAAATTGATACTTCTAATTCTAAACACTACTCATTTATGACATAACAAAATAATATCCAAACAATTTCTTACTATTTATTTCTTCTCACTAAATTAGTATGCTTAAATGTTTCCTACTTTTTAACATAATTTCAAATTTGTTTTCTTAGACTAATTAAGAACAATTTTCTAACTAAGATCCACCCATAACTTCCTAGATTCCTTTAAATATGTGGAAGCCCATCCCTTTTATTGTCTTTGGATTTTGTAAACAAAATTTTATCAATCCAATCTAGTCATAGTTTGTTTGAGGATTTGAAGAACATTGATTCATAGTTGATTTCATTTGCAAACATAAAAAGAAGTACGAGGAAGTTATTGTTCCAATTTATTCAGTTGTTTTCATATTATATACATATATATATGTATGTATATATATGTATATATATATGTATATATATACAATATGTATATATATGTATATATATGTATGTATGTATTCATATTATATATACATACATACATACATACATATATATATATATATATATATATATATATATATATATTCTTGGCAATATATTTATTTCAGACTAAATAAGTTTTTCATACATACATTTCCTCCATTTAAAAACATGGGAGATCGTTGATAATGGGAGGGGGGGGGAAGGGGGTGGTCGAGCCCTCCATGGTCGGCCCCATAGAGGGGTGCGACTAGGGGGTCGATTCCCCTCTAAAGGTTTCCTTAATTCCCTGAAGAGAAACTAAGTTTTACTCGATTCATGCAAAACAAATCTTTTTCCAAGTTTCTAACATCTCTTAAAAAAAACATTATCACTTATAAAAAACAAAATTTTATCAACCCAATCTAGTCATAGTTTATTTGAGGATTTGAAGAACATTGATTCATAGTTGATTTCATTTGCAAACATAAAAAGAAGTACGAGGAAGTTATTGTTCCAATTTATTCAGTTGTTTTCATATATATATATATATATATATATATTCTCTTGGCAATATATTTATTTCAGACTAAATAAGTTTTTCATACATACATTTGCTCCATTTAAAAACATGGGAGGTCGTTGATAATGGGGGGGAGGGGTCCCCTCTAAATATTTCCTTAAATTCCCTGAAGAGAAACTAAGTTTTACTCGATTCATGCAAAACAAATCTTTTTCCAAGTTTCTAACATCTCTTAAAAAAAACATTATCACTTATAAATTGAATCTATATATATATATATATATATATATATATATATATATATATTATTTTAAATCATTTTCTTTATTATTTTCTTTATTTTATTTTTGGTTATTTTAGATTTGATAATTTGGGGGAACAAAAGAACATAAAAAAAATTATTGTTCAATATTATTTTTTTTAAAATTTAAATTTAAAAAATATATGTATATATTGATAAATACTTTTGTTTAATTATATGTATATCAAATTTATTTTTAACAAAATCCAAGACAATCTTTTGTATTCCCTTAAAGATTTACACAATGGCTTCTATAATTGTACATATAAAGTCCACCTTTATCCCAATATTAGCCCTTTAAATTTCGAGATCAAACATACATAATGTCTCCCTTAAATTATACATTCAATTGAAAGTAAAAACACATTTTCCAATTGGACCAACAACCATATACACACCAATTGCATTTTCCCAAAACTTCATTCTTGAACTTTGAAGCTTTCTCCCAATTTACAAGACCCATATCTATATTTTGGAATCCTAACTTTGATAAACTTTCCTTGGTTTTACACTTTAGTATTTACACCTGAAAGAAGAAGTCAACAAAAACATTATATGGCCACAAAACTCTCCTCCCAACCATAGGGTTGAAAATCAATCCACCCCCAAGCTCTAGGGTCACATAGCTTTTCTCAAGCATACACACATAGCCACAATTCACATGTACTACACAAGAATTTCATACCCTATACCATTCATATTTCACCACTATTCACATATTCACAATCATTAACATGTTTACAACTATTTACAAAACAGGAAAGTTTCAACTCACACAACTCAAAACCATCATACAAGGAATTTAACATAGATTTCCACAAAGAAGAGTAAACAACACAACAATTCATTTTTCTCAATAACATAGATCCAACAAAGGAGAGATCTTACCAAAATAAGTGCAAATCCAAATGGGGATAGTCTCTCCTTCTCCAAGCCCCATCCTTTCATTCTCCCTCTCCCATCCTCTCCTCCATCTCCACCAATAATTCTCCTTCCCAAATGAGGGAAAGAAAATACATCCAAAAAATAAGGACAAAGCAAGAGGGAAAAAAATCATAAGGAGAGAAGCCAAAGCAAAAGAGAGAATCCCCTGCTCCTTTCAATGAGAAGTAATATATAGAATGGAAAGGGTAACCAACTCCCCATAACTTCTCAACCAACTCCAACTTTCGCCACTTTTCATAAGTGGAAAATTAGAGTGCGTTTTAGACTTTATTTAAGAGGTTTTATGGAATAAAAAGACCCCTAATCCAAAGACCTACCACTTAGGAAACATTTTATACACTTAATACCACATAAAGACTTCTCAAAACATACAATAAGTAATCACATTTAAAAGGTTGACTCAAAATTCTAATAAAACAAACTTTCATATGTACACAATCCTTACAAAACAAGGTTAAAATATATATCCTTGACAAGACTAGGAATTCACAAAAATGACATAAGGGAGGTAGCTATGTGACCCCTTCATCAACATTGACCAATTTTGAATTTTTTACTCAACCAAAGATAGGTGTCAGTAATTCTCATAATTAATAGTAATTGAAACAATAGCATATTAAGAATAACCTTCTAATAATAATCAACTAAGTAATTAAAGCTACATAAGTAACATATAATTTAACTCTTCCTACTTGCATACTACCTTTTAGAGTCAGGCAATAATTGATCATGCTATTTAACATCAAAATATTACCACTTATCAATAATCTATTTAACCTATAACAAATACTACTACAACAAAATATTGAATATCCATCATTACCTTTATATTCACACACACTCATAATATAAAATTGCCTAACATGATGAAATCCATATATATAACCAATAATGAAACATCTTGATCATTGTATACTTATGCATATAAGGAATAGAACTAATCTAGCTATCACATGAAATCATAAAAACCACTAGTTAGTTATTTAATAATGAAAATATAAGCAACTTGATGTGTAGGAACAATAATCACTATTGTATATAACAAAACATAAAATATAGGACATGAACCATCAATGACTAATATGATCAATAAGGTCATAAGGGAATGGATCTTACACTCTCCCCCCTAGGATTGGGCTTCCTTCTGAAAATCCCTATAAGTGAAGGTAAACACAAACACTTTTCAATAATACTTTATGCAAAAATTCCCAAGTATGACAATAGAAAAAATTATCTTCCAAAGCATTCTAAAATAATAGGCAATTTTACAATTTAGCTATCTACAACAAAAATCCATCCATATCACATAACAATATTGTAGATGTCAATTTCACATTACTCATATATTCATAAAGGACTATGGGCTATTGCAAAAAGTTGGGTCCACAAAAAGCTCAAAAAGTGGAAGTGTTTTTGTTGTTTTTCAGAATTTGTGACACTTGAACTAATAATTTGAGGCACTTACACAATGAATCTTAAAAAAAAGTCAGTAATATGAAATTTATCATTTTGAATCTAGTTTCCAAATATGTAATCTATTCAAATACCTAGATGATAGAAATTAAATTTTGATAGGGATGTATAAAAACAACTTTTTTTAAGTCATTTTTTTACCCAAATAAAAGTATTTTTCTAATTCCTTTTGAGGAAAGAAATATAACAGCATGAAGATTGATGAGGAATTTTCTTATAATCTTTTTTTTTTTTTTTTTAAATTTATTGAATTTTTATTGGCCTTAATTGTTGTTTTTAAAAAT
Source organism: Sequoiadendron giganteum (assembly GCA_007115665.2). Taxonomy (NCBI): domain Eukaryota; kingdom Viridiplantae; phylum Streptophyta; class Pinopsida; order Cupressales; family Cupressaceae; genus Sequoiadendron; species Sequoiadendron giganteum. The sequence goes on from CM021100.1 coordinate 886,785,275, forward strand.
CAACGTGTATGGACAGCATAGTTGAACCTAAACTGAAAAAAAAAATGTTTTTTTTTTCATTGTGTAGAGAATTGTCTGAGTATTGATGCCCTATAATTTTTTTTACAAGAAACTTAACCAAAAAAATGTTATTAAAAAACAAAAAAGCCAGATATTTCAAGTTTAAGGACTAGTTTTCTTAGAAATTAATTAAAAAATAACAAATATAATCCAATATTAATAAAAATTATATATTTAGAAGCTAGACATCGTTTTCTCTAATGGGTTTTAATTTTATAGATTGATTGAGAAAAAAATCCATCAGCCATATTGCCAAAGTTGGACATTCTTCTTCAATTTGCCTTAGTTTTTTAGTTGCAGGTCAAAGGCTAAGGGTTGGATTGCCAAGCCTTTCCCGAGCCTAAAACCAAGGCTACATGTGGGTTGGAGATTCAAATTTTTAATAACGCATATGCATTTTTAAAAACGCGTACGCTTTACAAAACGCATGTGTTCTTTATTTGTTTGATTATTTTAAAAAAATGATTTTTAGAAATAGGTACCCGTTTCTAAAAAGCATTTATTTATTTAAATAAATGACTTGTACGTGTTATAAAATTTGTATGTGTTATATAACGTGCACGCATTATAACACGTATGCGTTTTTTAGTGCATACACATTTTTTTAGGCTTGGGTACTCGATGCATAACACATACGTGTTTTTTGCGAAATTTTTTTTGGCCGAAACTTCCCCTCTTTGTGGACCCAAATTCTTGCACTTACTCCTATACTATACATATATAATTTCACTTCAATCATCATTTTTTTGACAAATAGGTCAATCATTTCACATAAACATAATAAATTTACATTTTAAATGATCATTCATTTCCTTTTATTATGATAATTCCTTCAGTTAATCCATAAGAAGCACATAAATAATTTGGTTACAACATATCCACCATCAACACAACACTTAAATATCACATAGTTCAAGGAATGATATTTATGAGGAGGAACAGTGCCCAATGCCATATAAGTGATCTAAAGCAACTTCCATCATGATAATATTAGGAAAGATGGTCTCAAGGCTCTCTCTAGGACCCCTCCATACATTTCCTAGTACCTTCCCCTTGTTTTTGTAAGGGGATTAGCCTCCAAGAAGGAAGGTACACAAGGAATCACACACTAGGGGAGAATGGATTATGATCGTCCCATACCAATCCCATTTACATCCCCATCCTCACAAGATAAAGTTCTCCAACACATCTGCACCCCCATACGACCTACTAGGGACCCCTCCTGGATATAGCAGTTTACAGAGTTCACATCACGACACATATGCTAGTAGTTCAAAGAAGCTTCAAACTTAAGAAGATAAAATAAGATTTTTAAATTTTACAATAAAATCTCGAGAAAATAAAGTAGAAGCGTAAATCAAGTATAATGAAACATTTCGACCCAAATAAAAGTGTTTAAATTGAATTAAGTCCTTGAGGCAAAGAGGAATACACAAATCAAATATCCAAAAATACAATACTACTGGCGAAATCACAAAATAAACTTCAAATAATACATATTTCACAAAGATTGGCACATTACATGCACTATGTGACTTCTTCAAGCCACACAAAGGGGTGGAAGGGAATGGTGGTTCTCAAACCACATAGTCAACAAAACATAGTGGTCTCAAACCACTAACAATATGGTGGTCTCAAACCATGAAATAATAATATGGTGGTCTCAAACCACAAAATATCAATATAATAACCAAGCATAGTCCCACACAACTTGGGACATGCTATCCAAGTAGCCATAAATCATATATTTTAAGTAGCTTGTAACAAAATTTATTTGTACACTGAATCTTACCCAAGGAGATGTCATTCACTAACACATATCTTTGTCATCATCCCTATATTTCTGTCATAATCACTGTAAATTATGTAACCCAAGTAACTTTGTAATATTTTACCGTCACAAGCCTTGCATTTTATCATTTTATATTCTTTCTGCAAATATTGGATAATAAGAATTGAACAATTGCTTTTGTATCCCTATGTTTCCAATACTGCTCACAAACCATGATTGGTTAAAGCATTACTTGTATGTGAATAGACCAATAATGATACCACAATAACATTGCATCCAATAACTATGCCTCTGAATAACCAATATCTGTAACATTTGTAGCCCAAGTGGAAGCTCATCCAAAGTTTGGTACACCAGATCCATCCTCAACCCATGGGATACACTCAAGGAAAAAGGTTTTGCATTATGGACCAACAAATGTGGTCCTCAAAGGGGGAGAAAATCCTATATAGTGTTCCAAGGGGAAACATGATTTCGAGCATATGTCCACTAGCTAGCACAAGGACACATCACAAAAGAATCATAATGTTCCAATGAACGAAGGTTTTCCTCAACCACTAATACACTAACAAAGTCTTCTTCGGATGGAGTGCTTCTTCGGATGGAGTGGTCATTACTAAGGGAATTCCAACACACTGTAAAGAGTGGAACTCTTTAAAACAACATCGACAAATACTTTAAATAAAATCAATTATATTCAAAATATAGTCATCATCTCATTCATTTAGACATCAAAGAAACTAGTTGATTAGAAAACAACGACATAAAGTCGATAAGATAAATTCATATACAATTCCAATATGAATACATACAAGTGTCATATTACACAATTTTGATGCTGATGATAATAATATCAGTTACAAATTGAGACTTAGGCATCCAGTCACCTTGAACTCTTCAATACATAATAAAGAATATATAAAGCATAAAAGAAGATGCCATCCGTTGATCTTCCATCCATAAGCAAATCTTCAACAAAGAAGACAAGAACAAGGATCAGGCGCTTTTTCCGCCCAACCTCGAAGCTTATGCTTCCCCTGAATTCCTTAGTCAATCAAGAAATACCCGACCCTGCACGAATCGCTTAGCAAGAATCAGTCTACGAGCAAGATGGAATCTAGTGCGTGCCTAGTATAACTAGTAAAACCACAAGCATTTTCATTTTTATAAATCATTTAAGAAATAAGCAAGTTGGATACTAGGATATGGTAGAGAGTTCAATAAATCCATCTATTTCAATGGTCCTTAAGTTACTTGACCAAGTAAAATGTCATGCATGACAAATAAAGCAGTTTTGGAAAAGCAAAACTACACTCTCTATTTACCCATATTCGGCACCCATCCCGGAAGGTAACTTTCCCAAAAACATAACATGCAGAGTCATCTATCAATCATGCATGGTCTAAACAGTCAAATTCAATCTTTTAAAAACAACAAATTGAAAACTTTGTTCAAAGCGAAAACTATTTAAAAAATCATTTATTTTCATTGTTTTAAATCCATAAAAGACATAAAATTAATATTTAAATTGAGTAAACTTAATAATCAGAATTAATGAAGGTGTATCTCTAGTATGCAATTAAATACATATAAAACAATCACACAAGAGCACATGTTCATTCGTTTGTACTCATCTATTTTTACTGTTTCAAGTTCATTTTTTTGTTGTTTCTAAGTAAATCATATTTAAATTTAAATGTTTTATTTTCTGTTTTCAATATTTTCATAAAATAAATAAATAATCTTTCAACAAATTTAAAATAACTCATTTTTATATTTGTTTTGACTGTTTTGTGTTTTGTTTGCAATTTTTGCTAAGTTCAATCTCTATCTTGAAATTTTGTTCTAAAATTTGAAAGATATTTCATCTAAAATATTTTCCCTGGAACATTCTAAAGTGCTATTAAATCGGAATAAAACATTCGTTTTCTGTTTAAGATTTTTTTGAATCTAAATTTAAAAGATTGATTTCTAGTTATGATGTTTTCGAATCTAAAATTGAAAGATTATTTTTTGTTTAAGATCATTTAAATTTAAAAGTAAATGATGTTTTTCCGGTTTGAAATCTTTCCTAAATCCATTCAGCTGCTTTTCTATGCTTTCAAATTCAAATTCTTTCTAATACTTTTATATTTTGATCTTGTTTGAAGAAATTTTGTTTTCACGGTGATTCTCAGTTTGGTATTTAAAAATTCAAACAGAATTTTTAATAACATACATTCTTTAACATAGATTTGAAAATAAATACAATAAAATAACTATTTCTTTTAATTTCACTCTATTCCATTCTTTGTTTTAAGGAATTTTCAAGATCCTACCTCGAAATTATCTGGAAATAAATTTTGTCTTTGTGCCTTCTTCAACTCCTGTCCTCTGTTCTTGAATTCTTCTCCCCTGATTGTTGTCCTTCTTCTTTTATTTATCATGTGCCTTTACCCTGTGCTGGCAAACTTTTTTTTTTCCATAGATCCCTGTATGTTTCTGAGACCTCTTGTTGCCTTTGGAGGTCGCGCCTATTCCTTGTTTTCCCTATTTAATTGTGTGAGTGTAGAGGATTAGAGAGTCCCCTCCCTGGCTGCGTGGAGTGTGAGGGAATAGAAGGTTGTGTGTGCCTTCTCCCTGGCCACACTTTCTGCTAAGTCCTCCCTATGCGTGGGAGATGTGAGGAGAATTCCTGCTATGAGAAAGGAGTCCTCTCCTCACTTCGCGTGCTTATTGTTGGGAAGAGACTCCTCCAGTTGTGTGGGTGCCTAGGTGTGTATTCTTCCTCTTGCCTTGACTTCCCAAGTGCGTATGGCACGGGTATAGGGGAGATAAAATTTCCAGAATAACTCTGCCTTCCAAAATTCATTGCTTCCTCTGATGAAATTAATAATTCTCTGTGTGATTTCTCTCTTTCATTTAAAAACGGATTTTTTTTGCTCTTCTTTTTTCCAATTTCGTATTTCTCTCCCATTCATTGATATCCACAAGAAAATGAGATCCACCAAATAATATTGATCTCTAGATCAATTTCTAACTCCAAGTCTTGAAAATTTGATTGCTTCCCCAATTAATTGAAGATATTTCTTCAATTTGTTAACTAAAGTGTTAATTTTGAATGCAAAATTCAATGTGTATGTGAGATTGTTTTCTGATTGTTTTCAATTTCTCCATTTTAGCTTTTTGAAATATTTGTTTAATTTCTTCATGTAAATATTTTCCTATTTCATAATTTTCAAATTAATAACTTTAAAACACATTTTTTTGTTATATATTTTATTAAATTTTGAAATAAACTCTATTTCATTATATTTTAAAATTCAAGCAACAATATTTCAAACAATGATAAAATATAGACTTACATAATTCAATTATTTAAATAAGATCTATTTTCTCACAATTTTGAGAAATAAAATTTAAAACTAGATTAAAAACTTGCAAACACAATAAACACAAAATGCATTAAAAACATTATCTAAGTGAGTGTGTGAGATTCCATCTACTCATAAACGTCAATCGGCTAAACAACTCTACCTAATCGTTGTTCTCACCTTCAATCATGTTCAACTGTTCCTGCATTCACTTGCACTCGATTTTACATTAGCAATGACAAACCCCAAAATTAAATATAAATTCATTTCAAACCATGATAATTTCATTTCAATTTGAATCTCAATTTAACTTTCATTAAAATAATCATTTAATTTCAATTCAAATAGCGACATAATGATTAATAATTGCATTTAATAAAACAAAAGAAATATATATGTGACATACTTCCCCTCTTGGAAGAGATATCATCTCAATGTCTTATTAGTCATTCAATAAGCATAACATCATCATCATCAATAAAACATACTATCTCAATCAATAAGCATAGTATCTCAATAAGTAAAGCATAGTATCTCAATCATAATAAAACAATAACTAACAGCATAGTTCTCAAACATAAGCATAAACAATAACAGTAGCATCCATGCTATCAAAGTTCACATGTGAATAAAAAGCTAGAGTATCAAGTATCTCCGCACAAAGCAAATGCTAATCTATGAAAGAAAAAGAGAAAAATGACGGTCTATCGTCTCAGAATCCTCCCATGTACTACTATCCTCAGTATATTGGTCCCACTAGACCTTGTACTGAGTATTATCTCTATTACGCAGCTTAATGCTACGCTTGTCTAGGATTCAGATGGACTCCACTAGCACCACCCTTGGATCTTGTACCTGTAATGAAAGCCAATCAAGAATATGAGATGCATCACGATGATATGGTTTCAACAATGAAACATGGAAAACATTATGGAATCGAGCTAGAGAAAGTGGTTACGCTAGTCTATATGCAACTGGATTAATAACTTCCAGTACATCAAATGGTCCCACAAATCTTGATGCCAACTTTGATGATTTCCCAAATGAGATAGAACTCTTATGAGGCTTAACCCTCAAGAAGACTTTATCTCTTGCAGCAAACTATTTGAAAGTCTTGTTCCTATCAGCATAGCTCTTTTGTCTAGCAGCTGCTTCCTTTAACCTACCCTTGATCAACTTCATTTGCTCATCCATTTCCTTGAGCATATATGGACCAATAATGAGTTGTTGTAAGCAAACTCAACCAATGGTAAATATTCCTTCCATTTGTATTGATGATCCATGCAGTACATCCTCAGTAAGTCCTCCACAACCTGATTGACCCTTTTAGTTTTGCCATTAGTTTGTGGGTGATATGCATAACTAAAATTCAGTTTAGTTCCCAAAGCTACATTCAGTGTAGTCCAAAACCTAGATGTCATCCCGGTATCTCTATCAGAAATAATGGTCTCTGGTACACCATGCAACCTAAATATCTCTTGCACAAATTTCCTTGCAAGAGTCAATGATCCATCCTTCAGATTTCCAGGTATGAAATGTGAAACCTTCGTCAGCTTATCAACAACCACTAAGATGGTATCATGTCTATTCCTGCTCAAAGGTAATCCTTGGATGAAATCCATACTAATTACTTACCACTTATACTCAAGTATATCATGGGGATACAAAATTCCTATTGGATGCACATGCTCATCCTTGACTCGTTGGCATTCCAAACATCTAACCCCGTACTCCATGACATCTTTCTTAAGCTTAGGCCAAAAATACAAACCCTTCAACTCAGCTACCATCTTCGTAACTCCCGGATGCCCTGAATAAGGTGCATCATGAACTTCCTCAAGAATCAACTTCCTCAAATCTCCACCCTCAGGGATATACATCCTTCCCTGATATCTGACAATACCATCAACCTCCATCACATATCCATCAAATCTATGATCTGAAGGATCCGCCTCTAAGGCTTGTCTAACCCTGTCATAATGTTCATCTCCTGGAAGATATTGCAACACTTGTTGCCTCAAATTTGACCTTGTGGTCAACATAGCAGAGAGATGTCTTCTCTTGCTAAGAGCATCTGCAACCCTGTTTTCCTTACCTTTGATATACTCAATACCAAAATCATACTCACTTAGGAACTCAAGCCACCTCCTCTGTCTTGTATTGAGGTTTGGCTGTGCGAAGATGTACTTAAGACCTAAATGATTTGTCTTAAGCTCAAACAACTTTCCTAGGAGATAATGTATCCACATCTATAATGCATGCACAATAGCTATAAGCTCAAGATCATGTGGTGCATAATTCAACTCATATTGTTTCAGTTTCCTGGACTCATATGCAACCACTTTCCCCTCCTGCATTAGCACAACTCCTACACCTTCACCTGATGCATATGTAATCACTATGAAGTTCTCATTAGGATCTGGTATAGTCAACATTGGTGCCGATGTCAAATTTTGTTTAAGAATCTGAAATGCTTCCTCGCACTTCTCAGACCACTCATATTTCTTTCCCTTCTTCTGAAGAGAAGTAATAGGTGCTGCAATTCTAGAAAACCCTTCCACATATTTCTTGTAGTATCTTGCAAGTCCCATGAAACTACGAACTTCAATAACACTTTGCGGTGTTGGCCAATCTACAATTGCCTCTATCTTCACAGGATCAACTGAGATTCCCTCAGTAGATATGACATGCCCCAAATAGTGAACCTTCTTCTGAAAGAAAGTACACTTCAAAAACTTACCAAAAATCTTTCGATCTCTAAGTCATTGCAAGACTATTCTCAAGTGCTTCTCATGTTCCTCTTCTGTTTTAGAGTAAATCATAATGTCATCAATGAATATAAGCACAAAATCATCTAAACAGTCTCTGAAGATATTTTCCATAAGGTTCATGAATGCCGCTGGAGCATTCGTTAGGCCAAAAGGTACCACGGTGAACTCGTAGTGTCCATACCGAGTTCTAAAAGTTGTCTTCAGAATATCCTCATCAAAAATCATCAACTGGTGGTAACCCAATCTAAGATCAATCTTAGAAAACATTGTGGACCCTTTCATCTAATCAAACAGCTCATCTATCTTGGGTAGAGGATACATGTTCTTGATAGTAACCTTGTTAAGCATCCCGTAATTAATACACAGTCGCAAGGTTCCATCGTTCTTCTTAACGAAGATTATCGGTGCACCCCATAGTGATACACTCGGTCTAATAAATCTCTGTTTCAGCAACTCCTGCAATTAAACCTTCAGTTCATACAACTCAGTAGTATTCACTCTGTAAGGAGCTTTGGATTGTGGCTTCGTTCTAGGTAACAGTTCAATCGATAAATCAAATTCTCTCTTTGGTGGTAATTATGTAAGTTCCTCTGGAAAGATATCCAAGAACTCTCTGAGAACTAGATAGCCCTTTGGACTATGTTGGGAATTATCTATGTCACTCACCAAAATAGCAATTAAGGAACATCCTTTCCGATGTGCTTTCTTTAGCTGCATAGCTGAGATATGTCTCAACTCTAGAGGCTCTCAAGATCCTAAAATCTCAACTGGATGTCCAAAATCATCCAAACAACTCACCACCTTGTCCTCACAGTTCACTATGGCTTTATGCTTAGTTAACCAATTGATCCCTAATATCACATCATAAAAATCCAATGATGCTACATAAAGGTTAACTTGGGTTTGGAAGTTAGGTAGCTCTAAATCACTGCATGATAAACATGAATCTACCCTCTTATCTACTCGATTTCCATACTGAACCATCCATGAATGTGACTTAAAACCAGGTCTAACAGGTAATTTAGCAACTACTTTATGATCAATAAAGCATTCAGTAGCTCTTGTATCTATCAAAATAGAAACAGATTGACCAAAAATTTTACCTGACATCTAGATAGGTGAAGCCTGAAAGTCTGCTTGACGGTTGTCAACCGCTACATGTATCTGATGTTGTGGTGCTCGACGATCATTACCACCCCGCTGACCTCCTGTATGCTGAGTGCAATTGGAGGCATAGTGATCTCCTCCACAATTATAGCATCCACCTCATGGCCCTGGATGACCACCTGTCCTATTCCTGATATTGGAGAAGTTGGTGTTATTATTGTTCACCTTCTTGTTTCCACCAAAGCTACCTTCTCCTTTATCTTGGGTGTTTGTTCCCCTCTTCAAATTCCTGATATGTTGGCTATTGTTGTTACCCTTCTGGTTATTGTTGTTATTGTTTTGAAACTTCCTGTTTCCAAAACCAGATTTTGTATTAACACTTTTCCTGTAGTTCGCCACCTGTTGCAGCTTTTGTTCCTATTTTGTGGCCTTCTCAAAGACCTCATCCATCGTCAATGGATTATGAATGTCCACATCAGCTCCAATCTATGGCCTCAATCCTAGGATGAATTTTCGAATATGAAACCTATCATCCATCTGATAATGTGGTACGTACTTCAGGAGATTTGTGAACCTTTCCCAGTACTGGGTAATTGTCAAACCACCCTGTGTCAGATTCTGGAACTCTGTCATCTTCCTGTCAAAGAACAGTTGTGGAAGCCACCTCTTCCTGAAAATTTGCAAGAATACTTCCCATGTAGTTCCACCTGGTAGTAACTTCTTCTCAGTCTTCTCGTTATCCCACCAAGTAGCAGCTTCTCCAATAAGTTGGTATGTAGCCAAAACTGCCTTGGTCTCATTGGACATATTCCTGAGCTCGAAGTATTTGTCCATCTCAAATACCCAGGCTTCAGCTCCATCACCTATTGTCTTACCATCAAACTTGGGTGGCGCTACCCTTTTCAAATCTTTTGCCAACTCCACTTCAATCCTTGCTTGAGGATTTGGTACTTCAACCCTAGGATTCTCATTATTAGGTTGCTCCTAATTTTGGGGAATTTCAACTCGAGGGTTTTGTCCCTCTCTGACACCTCGAACTTCCTATTCCATATTATCCATTCGGGAACCTTGCCAATTCAAGAGACCGAGAATTTGATCCAACCTGTCATTCTCATTGCTTGTAGTAGCTCCTTTACCTGTTGTACCCATTATGAATCACAATTCCTATATCAAGGAATGTTTTCTTAGCGTAATGGACAAAGGACCCTAGTGTTCAAACCTAGGGCTCTGATACCAAATGTAAAGAGCGAAACTCTTTAAAACAACATCGACAAATACTTTAAATAAAATCAATTATATTCAAAATATAGTCGTCATCTCATTCATTTAGACATCAAAGAAACTAGTCGATTACAAAACAATGACATAAAGTCGATAAGATAAATTCATATACAATTCTAGTATCAATACATACAAGTGTCATATTACACAATTTCGATGCTAAATATAGTAGATGATAATAATATCAGTTACAAATCGAGACTTAGGCATCTAGTCACCTTAAGCTCTTCAATACATAATAAAGAATATATAAAGCATAAAAGAAGATGTCATTCGTTGATCTTCCATCCATAAGAAAATCTTCAACAAAGAAGACGAGAACAAGGATTAGGCACTTTTTCTGCCCAACCTCAAAGCTTACGCTTCCCCGAAATTCCTATTCAATCAATAAATACCCGACCCTACACGAATCGCTTAGCAAGAAGCAGTCTACGAGAAATATGGAATCTAGTGTGTGCCTAGTATAACTAGTAAAACCACAAGCATTTTCATTTTTCTAAATCATTTAAGAAATAAGCAAGTTGGATACTAGGATATGGTAGAGAGTTCAATAAATCCATCTATTTCAATGGTCCTTAAGTTACTTGGCCAAGTAAAATGCCATGCATGACAAATAAAGCAATTTTGGAAAATCAAAACTACACTCTCTATTTACCCATATTCGGCACCCGTCCCGGAAGGTAACTTTCCCAAAAACATAACATGCAGAGTCATCTATCAATCATGCATGGTCTAAATAGTCAAATTCAATCTTTTAAAAACAACAAACTGAAAACTTTGTTTAAAGCGAAAACAGCTTAAAAAGTCATTTATTTTCATTGTTTTAAATCCTTAAAAGACATAAAATTAATATTTAAATTGAGTAAACTTAATAATTAGAATTAATGAAGGTGTATCTCTAGTATGCAATTAAATACATATAAAACAGTCACACAAGAGCACATGTTCATTCGTTTGTACTCATCTATTTTTACTGTTTCAAGTTGATTTTTTTGTTGTTTCTAAGTCAATCATATTTAAATTTAAATTTTTTATTTTTTGTTTTACATATTTTCAGAAAATAAATAAATAATCTTTCAACAGATTTAAAATAACTCATTTTTATTTATGTTTTGACTGTTTTGTGTTTTGTTTGCAATTTTTGCTAAGTTCAATCTCTATCTTGAAATTTCGTTCTAAAATTTGAAAGATATTTCATCTAAAATATTTTCCCTCGAACATTTTAAAGTTCTATTAAATCGGAATAAAACATTCATTTTTTGTTTAAGATGTTTTTGAATCTAAATTTAAAAGATTGATTTCTAGTTATGATGTTTTTGAATCTAAATTTGAAAGATTGTTTTATGTTTAAGATCATTTAAATTTAAAAGTAAATGAGGTTTTTCCCATTTGAAATCTTTCCTAAATCCATTCATTTGCTTTTCTATGCTTTCAAATTCAAATTATTTCTAATACTTATATGTTTTGATCTTGTTTGAAGAACTTTTGTTTTCATAGTAATTCTCAATTTGGTATTTAAAAATTCAAACAGAATTTGTAATAACAGACATGCTTTAACATAGCTTTGAAAATCAATACAATAAAATAACTATTTCTTTTAATTTCACTCTATTCCATTCTTTGTTTTAAAGAATTTTCAAGATCCTACCTCGAAATTATCTGGAAATGAATTTTGTCTATGTGCCTTCTTCAACTCCTGTCCTTTGTTCTTGAATTCTTCTCCCCTGATTGTTGTTCTTCTTCTTTTATTTATCATGTGCCTTTACCCTGTGCTGGCACACTTATTTTTTTCCATAGATCCCTGTATGTTTCTGAGACCTCTTGCTACCTTTGGAGGGCACGCCTATTCCTTGTTTTCCCTGTTTAACTGTGTGAGTGGAGAGGATTGGAGAGTCCCCTCCTTGGCCACGTGGAGTGTGAGGGAATAGAAGGTCGTGCATGCCTTCTCCCTAGCCTCACTTTCTGCTAAGTCCTCCTTGTGCATGGGAGATGTGAGGAGAATTATTGTTGCGTGGAAGGAGTCCTCTCCTCACTTCACGTGCTTATTGTTGGACAAAGAATCCTCCAGTTGCGTGGGTGCCTAGGTGCGTATTCTTCCTCCTGCCTTGATTTCCCAAGTGTGTATGGCATGGGTATAGGGGAGATAAAATTTCCATAATAATTCTGCCTTCCAAAATTTGTTGCTTCCTCTGATGAAATCAATAATTCTCTGTGTGATTTCTCTCTTTCATTTAAAAACGGATTTTTTTTGCTCTTCTTTTTTCCAATTTCGAATTTCTCTCCCATGTATTGATATCCACAAGAAAATGAGATCCACCAAATAAGATTGATCTCTAGATCAATTTCTAACTCCAAGTCTTGAAAATTTGATTGCTTCCTCAATTAATTGAAGATATTTCTTCAATTTGTTAACTGAAGTCTTAATTTTGAATGCAAAATTCAATGTGTACGTGAGATTGTTTTCTAATTTTTTTCAATTTCTCCATTTTAGCTTTTTGAAATATTTGTTTAATTTCTTCATGTAAATATTTTCCTATTTCATAAATTTCAAATTAAAAACAAATAACTTTAAAACACTTTTTTTTTTTAATATTTTATTAAATTTCAAAATAAACTCTATTTCACTATATTTTAAAAGGCAAGCAACAATATTTCAAACAATGATAAAATATAGACTTACATAATTCAATTATTTAAATAAGATCTATTTTCTCACAATTTTGAGAAATAAAATTTAAAACTAGATTAAAAACTTGCAAACACAATAAACACAAAATGCATTAAAAACATTATCTAAGTGAGTGTGTGAGATTCCATCTACTCATAAATGTCAATCGGCTAAACGACTCTACCTGGTCGTTGTTCTCGCCTTCAATCACGTTCACCTGTTCCTGCGTTCACTTGCACTTGATTTTACGTTAGCAATGACAAACCTCGAAATTAAATATAAATGCATTTCAAATCATGATAATTGCATTTCAATTTCAATTTGAATCTCAATTTAACTTTCATTAAAATAATCATTTAATTTCAATTTAAATAGCGACATAATGATTAATAACTACATTTAATAAATCAAAAGAAATCTATACGTGACACACACAACAAAACATGCAATCTCATCATCACACATAAATTAACGCAAGGGTATACACAGTTAGATCATCTCAGATGTCCACCACACCCTTATCCAAGTTGGATACCTAATATCCTGAACTTGAGTCACAAACATAACATTCACTGGTTTCTCATAACACATATAATAATGCTCTTTCTAAGCTCTCAACATACTCATTTAAACAAAAAAACACTTAGCCACATAAAGACCACTTAGAACTATCAATGCATGAATTGGTTTACACTTGAAATAGTTACCAACACCCAAGCACATCACTATCACATTGGAATTTCAAGAATGAATTTCATATAGGGGGAGTAGGGGCTCTACCATACATGGGGAAAAACATATGAACAAATATCATAATCAAATATCCACATAATTCCACACCAAAACCACAACTCCACATCAGTGCCACATCAAAACCACAACCAGATCAACACCCTTATTCCTCCCAACATCAAATATACAAAAATTATAATGGGATACTCATATCCTCATATATGCAAGGGTACTCATACCCTGGTAATGGCCATTGCCCCAAGGGATACTCATATCCCAAATAATAAAATGCCCCTATGTGTGGGAGCTATGCCCACTCAAGCCCCTTGCACTTGGAGGACCCCAAAATCTCCTCTTCACAAGAGAGGGGCTACTCCCCTAGAAGGCACATAATAAATGACACAAAACACAAGGGACCACATAATTCCAAATCCTCGACACAACACTCGAGGAAAACATCCACCATAGATCAAAACATAATACACCACTAAGGATAAACTCCTTTTTTACAAACATTATTCAACTTATAGTTCCATTACACCAAAATTAGAAGAGGATAATTACTAATAATTAAGGCTAAATTTCTTCACGCATAACTATTGCATTTTAATTTTTTACTTGAATAATTATGATAATGTTTGCATTCTATTTAGTAATGCTACAACATCAAATATTTTGCAATGGACAACTTCAAATTAATATCATTAAGAAAAGAAAAAAAGTTTCATCCATAGCTATAATTTTCATTTCCAAACAACCAACATTAACATTTCCAATCTTCAAACATGTCATCAACATGTTAATCACATTGCATTTAATTCATAACAAAAGGTTGCACTAACTCAGCTAGATAACTTCCATAATCAGTTGTAACATTAATTAAGTACTACCAAATGTATAGAGCATGTAATAACCTTAATGAATTTATGGAAAATTTATTAGATTATATTAAATTTATATTGCCCGACCAAGAAAGCATCCAATTATCATGACCTTTACTAAAACAATCATCAAATAATTACTCAAAGAAATAACTCTATATCCCTATTATGAACGTAAGTAACTTTTATTAACTACCTCAAGAATGAGATTACCATAAACAAGGCCATTAATTTTTTGGAAGCCAAAAATCAATTTCATATAAATCTCTTTCCTTCTTATATAAATTCAAGAATAACTATATTCAACAAAGAATCCAAATAAAGAGAAACATTGAAAAATGAACAATTACAATTAACATCTAAGATTCTTCAAATAAACATTTCATAAGCTTAAGTGATTCAAGGAACTTTCCCTCCTAAAGTAAAACAACTTGCTCCTAACATGGACAAGGATACAATGATCACAACAAACTTGTTAAGAACCTAATACGTTTGAATTCAAAGGATGAGAGAATATAACTTTAGGTGTTTTTGAACAATTTATAATTAACACGCCGTTTTTAACCTTTTGTTGCAAGACTAAGGACAAGGTCACTTAATTAATTTACCCCACAATATCAACAAATCAACATTACTCAATAACTAATATGAAAAAAATACAGGGATGGTGATAGAGATGTGTTAGTAAATGATGTTTCCTTGGGTAAGATTCAGTGTACAAATAACTTCTTTTATAGGCTACTTCAAATATATGAGTTATGGCTACTTGGATGGCATGTCCCAGGTTGTGTGGGACAATGCTTGGTTATTATATTGATATTATGTGGTTTGAGACCACCATCTTACTATTTTTTGGTTTGATACCACCATATTACAAGTGGTTTGAGACCACTATATTTTTCTCTGCTAGGTGGTTTGAGAACCACCATTCCCCTCCACCCCTCGAGTGGTTTGAGGAAGTCACATAGTGCATGTAATGTGCCATTTTTTGTGAAATATGTATTATTTTGAAGTTTCTTTTGTGATTTCACCAATAGTATTGTATTTTTGGATATTTTATTTGTGTAGTCCTCTTTGCCTCAAGGACTTAATTCGATTTAAACACTTTTTGTTTTGGATTAAAATGTTTCCTTTGTACTTGGTTTACTCTTTTACTTTACTTTTTCAAGATTTTATTTGAAACTTTAAAAATCTTATTTTATCTTCTTAACTTTGAGGCTTCTAATTTGAACTACTAGCATATGTGTTGTGATGTGAACTTTGTAAACTACTATATCCAAGAGGGATCCCTGGCAGGTCGTATGGGGGCACAGATGTGTTGTGGAATTTTTCTTATTTTTCTTGTGAGGATAGGGATGCAAATGGGACCGGTATGGGACAGTCATAATCCATTCTCCCCTAGTGTGTGATTATTTTTGTACCTTCCTTCTTGGAGGCTAACCCCCTTACACAAACAAGGGGAAGGTACTAGAAAATGTATGGAAGGGGTCCTAGAGAGGGCCTCAATACCATCTTTCCTAATATTATCATGATGGTAGTTTCCTCAAATTAGTTATATGGCATTTGGCACCATTCATCCTCATAAATCCCATTCCCTAAATCGTGTGGTATGTCTATGTTGTGTTGATGGTGTGAGTGTGGTAAACCATTTTTTTGTGATGCTTATGGCTTAACTGAAGGAATTATCAAAATAAAATGAAATGAATGATTGCTTAAAATGTAATTTCATTATATTATTGTGAAATGATTGACCTATATGTCAAAGAAATGATGATTGAAGTGAACATATATATGTATAGTGTAGTGCTTAATAACCATATAAGTGATAGATGAATTAAAGTGAAATTGGCATCTACAATATTGTTGTGTAACATGGATGGATCATCTTTTGAGTAGACAATTAAATTGTAAATAGAATGCTTTGGAAGATAAAATTTTCTATTATCATACTTGGGAATTTTCGTATAAAATTTTATTGACAAGTGCTTGTGTTTACCTTCACTTCTAGGGACTTCTAAGTGGAAGCTCAATCCTAGGGGGGGGGTGTAAGATCCCGCCTCTTGTGGCCTTGTTGATCTTATTTCATAAATGGTTTATGTCCTATATTTTATGTTCTTTTTTGTTGGGAAATATACATTATTGATTATAGTTCCTATACATCAAGTTGTTTATATTTTTTATCGTTAACTAACTAACTAGTGGTTGTTGTGATTTCATGTGATAGTCAAATGAAGTCTATTCCCTATCTACGTAAGTATGTAATGATTGAGAGGTTTCGTTATTGGTAATATCATTATGTATATTAATCGATTTTATCATGTTAGGTGATTTATATTATGAGTGTGAGTAAATGAACATAAAGGTAATGATGGATATTCAATATTTGGTTGTAGTAGTATTTGTTATAGGTAAAATAGATTATTGATAAATGGTAATATTTTGATATTAAATAACAAAATCAATTATTGCTTGACTCTAAGAGATATTATGCAATGAGGTAGAGTTGAATTATATGTAGATTTAATTCTTTAGTTGATTATCATTAAAAGAGTATTTTTCATATGTTATATGTTTCAAATACTATTAATTACAAGAAATACTGACACCTCCTTCGGTTGAGTAAACAGGTTAAAATTGGCCACTATTGATGAAGGGGTCACATAGCTATTTCCCTTATGTCATTCTTGGAAAATTCTAGTTTTGTCAAGGATATGTATTCAACCTTGTTTTGTAAGGATCAAGTGCATGTGGGAGATGTTGCTTATTAGACCCTTGAGTCACCTCTTTAAATGTCATTATTTATTTTAGGATTTATAATGTATTTATGTGGTTTTAATTGTTTAAAAGGTGCCCTAGTGGCAGGTCTATAGATTAGGGGTCTTTTTATTCTATAAAATCACTTAAATTAAGTTTAAAACCCACTTTAAATTCCCACTTATGAAAAGTGGCGAAAATGGGAGTTGGTTAGGTAGTTGGGAAGTTTTGGGGAGTTAGTTTCCCTTTTCCCTTCTATATATTCCTTCTTTTTGAAAGAAGGGGATCCCTCTTTTGGGCTTAGCTTTTCTCTTTGCCTTGGCTTCTCTCTTTTGCTTGGTTTTACTTTTGTCTTTGGGATTCTTTCTCCTTTTGGAAAGGAGAATTATTGGTGGAGATAGAGGAGAGGATGGGAGAGGAAGAATGAAAGAATAGGGCTTGGAGAAGGAGAGGCTATCACCTTTTGGATTTTCTCTTGTTTGTTAAGTTCTATCCTTTTGTATATCTTTGTTTAGATGTTAGGGAATATTGTTTATGCTTTGAATTTTATGTGAAATTCAATGCTAGATCATTTTGTGGTAATTTTTGAAAATGTGTATTTGGTATCAAAGCAGGGTTCCAACGCTAGGAACTCTGGGGTTACTTATTTTTGCTTAGGGTCCTAATTGTGTGTAATATCTTAATTATTGAGCAATGTTGATTTGATGATATTGTGGGATAAAGTAATTAAGTGACCTTGTCCTTAGTATTGCAATAAAAGGTTAAAAGTAGTGTGTTAATTATAACTTTTTTAAAACACCTAAAGTATATTCTCTCTCATACTTGATTTCAAATGTCTTCGATTATTAACAAGGTTGTTGTAATTATTTTATCCTCATCAATGTTAGGAGCAAGTTGTTTTTCGTAGGAGGGAAAGTTCTTTGAATCACTTAATCTTATGAAAAGTTGATTTGAAGTATCTTTGATGTTAATTCTAATTATTCATTTCCAATGTTCTCTTTATTTGGATTATTGGTTGAATATAGTTATTCTTGAATTCATGTAATACTAATTAGAAAAGGGATAAGATTATAAGAAGGAAAATGATTTAGTTGAAATTGATTTTGGCTTTCAAAGTATTAATAGTCATGTTTATGAGTAATTTCATTCTTGAGATAGTAATCAAAGTTACTTATGTTCATCACTTTAACTTGCTTCGTAATAGAGATGGATGCTAATTATATATGGTCATTTCCTTGAGAAATTATTTAACGATTGTTGCATTAAAGTGGGTCATCATAATTGGATGCTTTATTGGTTGGGTATTACAAGTTTAATACAATTTAGTAAATTCACCATAAGGTCATCGCATGCTCTGGATATTTAATAGTACTTGATTAAGGTCACAAATTGATTGTGAAAGTTATCTAATTGAGTTAGTGTAATATTTTGTTGTGAATTGAATGTAATTTTATTCACTTATTGTTGAAATGCTTGAAGATTGGAAATATTAACGTTGATTGTTTGAAAATGGAAAGTTAAACCATGATTGAAACTCTTGTTTTATTTTCTTGATGGTACTAATCAGAGGTTGTCTAGTTCAAAATATTTGATGTGGTAGCATTACAAAATAAAATGCAAAATCTTATCATAAATATTCAAGTAGAAAATTAAATGCAATAGTTATTAGTAATTATCTTGTTTCTAATAGTGATTCTTAAATTTGGTGTGATGGAACTGAGTTGAATCATGGTTACAACCAAGGAGTTTGTCCTTAGTGGTATATTGTGTTTTGATCTATGGTAAAATTCTTTATTGTTCTAATGGTTGTTTCCAATGTTGTGTTGGATTGAGAATTATGTTATCCCTTGTGTCATTGTGTATCATTTCTTAGGAGAGGTGATCCCCTCTTGTATAGATTTTTGGTCCTCCACGTGTGGGATCTGAGTGGGAGATTGCTCCCTCACATTGGGGATTTCATTTTTGGATAGGAGTATCCCATCTAGGTAATGGCCATTACTAGGGGTATGAGTACCCTTGTATTTATGGGATATGAGTATCCCATTTTATACATTCAGTTATGTGCATTGGGAGGAATAAGGGGCGTTGAGTTGTGGAGGTGTGGGTTGGAGGTTTTGTGGGAGTTATCATGGAGATTTATTTTGATGTTATTTATTTTACCCATGTCTGGTAGAGCCCCTACACCCCCTATGTGGAATTCCTTCTTGGAAATCCAATGTGATAGTAATGTACTTGGGTGTTGGTAACTATTTCAAATGTAAACCAATTCATGCTTTGATAGTGTTAAGTGGTCTTTATGTGCTTCAAATTGGTTAAGCGTTGTCTTTATATGTGTGTATAAAGTTTTAAAAGTGCATTATAATATGTGTTGTGAGAAACCAGTGAATGTTGTTTTTGTGACTCGAGTTTGAGATATTGGGTATCTAACTTGGGATAAGGGTGTGGTGGACATCTGGGATGATCTACTTGCATATACCCTTATGTTAAATTATGTGTGATGATATGATTTCATTTTTTTTTTTTGTGTTGGAATTACCCTAGTAATGACCACTCCATTTAGAGAAGTTTTTGCTAGTGTATTAGGGGTTGAGGGAGACCTTCATTCTTTGGAACATTATGATTCTTCTTTGATGTGTCCCTATGCTAGCCAGTGGACAGATGTCAAAAATCATGTTCCCCCTTGGAACATTGTACTAGATTTTCTCCCCCTTCGAGGACCCCATTTGGTGGTCCATAGTGCAAAACCTTTTTCCTTGAGTGTATCCCGTGGGTTGAGGATGGATCTGGTGTACCAGACTTTGGATGAGCTTCCACTTGGGCTACAAATGTTATAGATATTGGTTATTCAAAGGCATGGTTATTAGATGTAGTGTTCTTGTGGTATCATTATTGGTCTATTCGCATACAAGTAACTCTTTAACCAGTCATGGTACGTGAGCAATGTTGGAAATAGAGGGAGAAGAATGCAATTGTTTAATTCTTATTATCCAGTATTTGCGAAAAGAATATAAAATGACAAAATTCAAGGCTTGTGATAGTAAAATATTACAAATTTCTTGAGTTGCATACTTTACAGTGGATATGGCATGGTATCAAACACAATCTAAACCACAATTTTTTTTAAACCACTCAATCTAGATTAAACTAAGCAACATGTCTCTAGCACATGTGAATTTGAAGAGATGTTTATCCTTGTGTGTTGTACCATTTTGTATTGTCTCAAAAGAGACAAATTAAAATGCCAATATGGCCGACTTATAAGATTGTTTGCCCACTTTGTCATTTTCCGTGTGATTTTTTCTCCATCCTTATATAGATTGTCCAAGTAAGATATTTTATGAAAATTAGAAGAACAGTGAACAGATGTTCATGCATTTCTAGCAATTTCTTATGCATCTATATGGACAAATTTTGAATTATGTTTCATAAAACATGGGAAGAAATCTTATAGCCGAATTTATTATTATATTGATATTATTTTAATAGAACCTCAGTTGATAAAAATTTAATTAACATCTTATTTAAAATTATTAGAGTTTTCTCTAAAGAGACTTCAACACTTACTGATACACCACACTCACATGTAAAAATTCTATTAACATCTTAAAATTTTATTAAGTGGTAAGGTTATACTTATATTACGCCATAGAATATTTTTCATCCTCTTTTAAAGTAGTTCAATTTTTTGTTTAACACTCTTTAGTAAGACCAAGATAGCTAAATACATCTCTAAGATTTAGCACCTCTTTCCTCATCCAAGCTATCACATAGGAAAACTCCAATCCTTCACAAAGAACTCAAAAAGTAAACTGCTTGGACATATATTACAAACCCTAAGCAAATTTGTGTCGAAAAATCATTCTCACGACCCTAAAAATTCATTCTTTCAACTAAGAAGACTAAGAGTGTGTGTATATACTTGAACATAAGGTCTATCTCTCCATTGTCGATCTATTTTAGTGAATGAGACCCTCTTATAGAAGCCCACACGCGATTTTTTTTCATTTACTCATATATTGATTAAATTTTATACTCTTGAGTTTTGAGTCTTAACTTCATGACCGAGCTTGGAAGTAATCCAAACCTTGTCGATCCACCTACACCTGAGGAATTTATGTTCAACTAACTTTAGGCCATTTGTGTGCTATTAGATCTAAAATCACCTTACGATGCCTGTTAACTCAGAAAATGTAAACTTTCTTGAATGGGAAATATAATTATACCATTTCCTCAAAACACCCTATGATCAAGATATTGCAATTTTATCTAGGAGAGGAAAAAGAAGAAGAGTTTTGTACTTTATTTCTTTAAATACAAGAATTTTTATATAAGATTTTATAAACATACCATTCCTAGAAATGAGTGCTTTCTCTCCACAAATGCATTTGTTTGTGACTTCTCAAAATCTGAGCCTGTTGTGTCAAAATAAAAATATAAAGTATTCAGATAGATTTCATGCACTAGACGATTGAATAAATATAGACATCTAGTGATGCAATAGTACCTGAGAGTTCATCTTCTATGTCATTGGTGAAAAGAGATGATGAGAGAAAAGTGCAGTTAAAAATCCCAAAGAAAAAAATTTATTGAAACCATGGCAAGTGACTCACCTCAAGATTTTGTGCAAATTGTGTCATGTTGTGAACCATGCCGATGAGGAAGAATGGGTAGAATTTGAAGGAAAAATAATACAAAACCCTACCAAAGCAAAAAAAATTATAAAAAATGAGATGAACCAAAACCAATCTTCCTACAGATGTTGCTTCAATATATTCACACTAAACGAAAAGTAGATCCCAATAGCTCGAAAAAAGATTTTTGAAATCAAATTTGATATGCTTTTTATAGTTGTAATATTTTTGCATCCTTTTCTCATTAAGAGATTAGACGTTAAAGTCAAGAGAAAATATTTGTCCAACCTTTTAAACAAATATATTGGTTGCAAGTTAAAAAAAATTCCAGGTGTCAAAGTAGACATTCCCAGTGAAGCTACTACAAAGTATAGGTTGTCAGCTAATTAAACGCAATGGCCTAATTGATTCCCACTACTAAAAAATGGTTAAATGAGGAAATAAAATTTGTTTTCAAGAGTTAGACAGGTTTGGTGACAGTTTGTGGACTAGCAAGTCCACAGCGGAAGCCTATCAGCTAATTACTAGGTTTGAATAGGACTCAAAAAGAAACTCATCTGGTAAAGGACACATTTCCAACAACACCCTCCCTAAGAGAAAGAGACTCAAAGTTGGTCCCAACAACTAGGATTGATGAGATGCTCATGTAAAATGTTAACAATGAAGGAAGAATCAAGATGATTCCCCAACGATAATTTTCTTCACCCCAAGTACAAATGTTCTTGGTAAACTTAACTAACTAGGTATGAATAGGACTCAAAAAAATTCTCATCTAGTAAAGGACATATTTCCAACAACACCCTCCCTAAGAGAAAGAGACGAAAAAATGGGTCCCAACAACTACCAACTTGATGAGATACACAGGTAAAATGTTAACAATAGAGGAATCAAGATGACTCCCCAAGGACAATTTTCTTCACCCCAAGTACAAAATATTCTCTTACAATTAAAGAAAAAAAAAACCTTTAGGGAAAAACTCCCTCCTAAAAGAGAGTGTTGGTATTTTATTTTTCCAGATAAGGCTTTTTAATTCTCTAAAGGGATTGCCAAACCCTGTACTTAAGAATTCACAAATTTAGTGGCCAACTAACGAGATTCAGTCAAAGAATGAGATCTCCTACACTTTTGGCTTTGTGAAACCAAGGAGGGTTTTACTAAATGTGTTCATAAAAATGATTCATGCCTTAAGAACACTTTTGAATACAAATACATTCATATTAATGCAACTAGATAGCAACTACCCTGGTTTTGGCAAACCAAAGAATAATAACAACTATCTAGAGCTAGGAAAACAAACTTAGTATAAGATTTGTATCTAAAAAGAGATAGAATTTGATTTTTGAAATGTTCAGATCTTGAACCTCTACACTTAGAGCTACAGTCATGTACTTCTAAAATAATCATGAGCAAACTATCTAGTGCCTCATCCAACTGCGTGGGAGTCACATAAAACATAACCCTGACATTGTTGAACTTATCATTATAATGCTTTACATTATGAGACTTTCCAGTATTTAAAACAATACTCCTTAATGAATCCTGAGCATATTATCACAAACCTGTAACTCATTTTCAAGCATTTGATTAACTCATTTAGTTAAAACAGGAAAAAGAATTACACATCCAAATATACCATTGAATTTGAATGAATAAACCACTAATAAATCCATTCACAATCCATGATATGTACACAGGAGAGCAATTGTCTTAAGTTTTTAGATTTGTTTCGATATCAATCATTATAAAAGCATAGCATGCTTATCTTATACAATTCTCGACCTGGAATGATTTCCTAGTTAGGACCTTCAAAATACCGCAATATAATTCTAACTGTACATATTCTAAGCCTTAGGACACAAAAAAATTGACCCCAACAATGAGCTATGAAATCTCCTTTGTAGAACAAGAGAGCAACAAGCATCGGGCTCCATTGTTCATTTGAAAATGAATTTCATCCTAACCAAATGAAATTCAAATTCATTCCAAAAATTCCTCATCATCAAAAATAACAATAAAAAGAACAAAGGAATCAAAAATGGTTATACCCCTGTAACCAGCCAGAGAAAGACAAAACACCGTGACACCCACGCGCACGTCTGCATCAGACCCAAACCACCGAAACAACATCAAAAGGAAAAAAACACCATCCTAGCAACCCACATCACTTCCCTGCATCATGAGTAAACACACGGCCCCAATACAGATGACTGCTCCTGGTTCTCGCTTCAGTATGAAGCGAGACCATTACCTTACTCTTTCTTGTACCAATACCAGACCCAACAACATTACATGGTGCCACCACAACAATTGGAGAAACTGCAAGGACTTCCTCATCCACTCCCATGATCTCAATCATGGTCGCGAGGTAGCTATGGTAGTCTGAATCGGTTTCGGACCCTTCACCACCAAAGCTCGAAGAGAGCTCAACAGGTGACGTGCAACATCCAAACCTCTTATCCACCCCTTGGGCAACTGTTCTAGGAGTACTAGGTTCACTTTGTTTCTCCTTTCACTGCAAAATTCTTGCACCCACCCTAGCGCTTCATCATACTACTGACTTATTCATTGAGAACACGAGCTCAAACTCAGCAAGAAAAACAATCTCCTACAAACAAACAAACTCAAAATGTGATGATACTAATGAGAAAATTAGTAAGCATTTATTGAGCAAGCCGGGGCAAGGAACATTAATTGCCCAAATTGCAGTATGAGCAAGCGAGCGAATAGTGGCTGACATTGCCACCACAAAATAATTTTGAGCTCATGGAAAAAAAAACGTACAATCCACCATTGCATTATCAGGTGGATACCGCTCACATGCAAGGAAATCAGGGGGAAAACCACTAAAAAACTTGCACCATTAATGAAAATAACTTGTAGAGCGCAAAAAATCCTCACACGGGTGAACAGTAATTTTTTGAATTCAAATCGTCGATGTGAAAAGAAAATTGGCAAGTTGTACGACTCTAATCGAGTCAAAAAATTGAAGAATCCACATCACCGCTTGGGAAACCTAGCAACCAATCACACCCCTTGCAGTCAAAAACCTGCAACCGAGCAGCAAGCCACACCTAGCCGCCTTGTACCACGAAGCCAAGCCACGTGTCACCGGCTCGCACACCTCTTGGTACTTCCGAGAACATTAATCCGATTGTGCGAGGTCTGCGAGGGACGGTCATCATTAATCCCTGTCATTTAATATCCACCATTGAAATGACATCCACTTGTCACTGTTGGCACATCAGGACAAACCCCACTCCACCGTACTCAACAGGTGGCATCATCTTGCACACCCCACACTACTTTAGTGACATCAATAGGAAACCTTGTGAGGTTCGTGAGGAACAATCCAGATCTGAACCCCGCGATCCATCGGCCTGCCAAACTGCATAGGGAAAAGTTATTTATAACAGTGGGGCTAATCAGAAAAAAAGAAAACCCTCAGAGGCACAAAATTTAATAACACCCATGTGAGGAAGAAAAAACCGATAGGTTGGGTGAAGGGGTCGGTAACAGCACGAAAGATAGGCTCAGTCGGATGACTTAAGAGATCGGTAACCCCCAATAATAGGTCAATTCAAAAATATAACGTAAGGTTTTAAATGGTACAAATCAATTTTATCATGGATAACAAAAACCCTAAACCCTAAACATTAGACCCCCAGTCACAAAAGATGAAAGACATGCCCAAAACCAGGCATAATTTTGACAAATTTTTACAAGTCCCATCATTGGCTCTGACTAGGGATGTATGTCCCCATGTGGTCATCACAAGAAACCTAGATCTTTGCGGAGCAGGCCCAATCATTGAATCACACAGGTACCTTGAAGAATGCTCTACCATGTTGTCAATTGAAACTTGTTTACATCCAACTTGGTGGCCCCAAGCCCCCAAACAAGGGAAATCAGAAATCACCCCTATCAAAAACAAAATTCTCTGCTACCTAGAGTAAACCAAATCTGCAAATTTTGCCTCTTGGTTTCCTTATGTTATTTAAGTAATGAGCATGCTCGGAAGCATCATAATGTTTTCTAATATTCATGTGCATTTGATCAATCAACATCCTGTATCCAAACACTAACTGCAACATATGACCACAATGACATCTTACCTTGGCCTACCCCTGGTCATGTTTCATTGAATGCTTATTCATTTGAGCTGAGAAACATAAACATTCATAATTTATCTGGTCTTTGACATCACACAACTTGGCATCAAAAAACATGGCATCAACATTAGTTTGCACATCGAACTGAAAACTCTCGTAGAAAAATTTATGCGTGTTATGCAAACCCTCTTTGCATAAAATGGAAGATACATAATTTGGGGAATCCTCACCCTGTGGTTACCACATAAGCCCGGTTTCCAAAATCTGTGTTCAGATATCCTAGAACACTTTCTAATATTATAGAGGTGAGAAACATGAGTTACATCTTTCTCCAGGAAATGTGTGAATACATTCATCTCAGGCCTCTCACAATACATTTCCTCCTACATCCCATCATCCATTCCCAAATGAAAAACCTCAAAAGCAGGCTCTAGAAAACCAACCTCAACATGGCCAATAGAAAAAAAGTTGTGTGCGTTGGCCTCCTTATGTTCAGCACCATCTGTTGTATGTGTTATTTTATAAGTGAAAATTTCAGCACAAGCTGAAAACTTTTCACCAGCAATATCAATGACACTTTCATTATAAGCTGAAAAGTTTTCACTAGAAAAGCTCATCTCAAAAGGTGACAACAAATCAATCTCAGCTTCATAAAAACAATTAGGAACATCAATAACACCAATATATTCATCAATATGTTGGTTACCTCTAGTATTATTCTTTAGATCACCGTATTGAACACACACCTCATTGTCTTCAAATTCCTCAACATTTACACAAAAAACATGTTCCATTGCTAGCACATTAGGAGTATACTCTAAGTATTCATCATTTGAAATGCGTCCCCTCATTTGTAAGAAAATAAGATCACGAGGTTTTGTATTACCACAAAACTTTGGTAAGGGTAAAGTTTCCACTTCATCCTCGGAAAGGAAATCATCACTTCTAAATTCACAAACTAGCCTGTAACAAAACCTCAGTAACATCTGTATTGTAATCATAACATGGAAAAGAACTTGGTGTCTTGTTTAATCCTCCATCACCTTGCTTCTCTAGCTTTAGTATAGATGCCCAACACTCTTCAAAAGGGCAAGCGTCATCTTCATTTTGTGCAAATATGCTCTTGGTTGATTCTGCAATCTCTATCCATTTAAGGACTTGGGCAAGGTTATCAGGTTTCAATTCTCCTGGGAAAGCACTCAACCCAGGTTCATAAAGTTCACAAAACAAATCAATGCATACAAAATCATCAGGTCTGAAATCTCTAGGAACGTTTATCAAAGCATCCAAAAATCTCAAAAAAAACACGTATATGGTGATTCTCCCTCTTGTCTCTTCATCTCATACAATTCTCGCACAAAAGAGTTTTGATCATCACTACTCAAGTTGAGTTGGTTTTCAACTTGGGTTTCATAATTATCATCACACTGTAATGATGGATATATTACTATTGTCAAAGCATTTTTATCACAACGAGTGTTCCTTGCAGCCAACTCATGAATTTTATTAGTATGAGTTATTCCAGGGTAACCACCACTTGCAGCTAGATACCCTTACACCATTGAGTATTTCATGTTGTTCTCAATATCCATATCCATTTGATATGCTTGGTGCAAGGTTGTAGGCTCTTTATCTCTTAATAAGTAGCCCATATTTTTGTCAAAAGCACCAAGATATACAACCAGGCATTCAGCCTCATTTGGTCTTATTTCTTTAGGAATTTCTCTTACATCTTTTGAAAATATGAGATTAAAATATGGAACTAGCTCATCTTTTCTTATGTGGATTCTCATAAAACCCTTTCTTACTATGTTGGGATTTACTCTTTCACCAAATTGTTCAATAAAAACTATCACCAACTGATTCCATGAGTTAATAGAACATGCAGGCAAATATGAGAACCAATCCCTGGCATAATCCTTCAAGGATTGCACAAAAAAATTCATAACAACATCCTCATGACTGACTTCATAATCCCCCATCACATCTATAAAATCATGCAGATGCTTAGAGTCGGATTTTGCACTTTGTCCTATGTATTTAGGCAAATATTTCCTAATTTTCTTAGGAATTAGATTAGGTAAACCTTTGATATCACTAAAAATAAATGGCATATACCTTTGAATTACAAAATCCTCTAAAGGGCTTAGTGAAATTTGTTCCCTTTGCATATTTGTGTCTGACATCTCATACGGAAACTTTCTTATACCCATTCAATCACTATCAATATTATACATGGTTATTAATTACATCATTTACTAATTCAACCATGATTCTAAAAAGTGATTGAAACACTTATGCCTTGAGCTTTTGGAGGCATAATACAACATAAACATACTTCTCAGATCATATTACATATTGCACTATTAGAAGTATGGAAAAGTTAGCCACTGTTCCTTTCTTGATGCTAGAACATCTAATTAGGAACCATTAAATCATCCCTAGTTACGAACACTTCTCATAATCAGAATATTGATTTGTTTAGATTAATAAGAATACCTGGAAATCAAGCAACACTTGTTAACCTTATCTCCCTGACTGTAGATGTCACAGATCTGGGACTTTTCTTTGTAGAACAATTAGTTCTTCAGACAGAGTCACCACCTCTTCAACAAAGGACTAAATTTCAAAAGAATATGAAATTCCTTTTCAAAAACTGATCACCTCCTGGGTCTTCGTCCACAATAGAGTCACACCTCAAGTACTCTTAGATCGTATTGCTACCAATATTTTATGAATCCATAACCTCTTACCATCCAAACTTAAAATTTAGATCCACCAAACAAATGATTTTGGAAGGCCGCCTCCTACTGCTGTGGTTTTTCTCTTTTTTTAAAAACATTCTCAGAAGTTCTCCCCAATGAAATCACCATTCAGGTAATGACTTAGGCAGAAAACCCATTCCATCAAGTTCAACCTTCTGGTTACAAGTAATATGTCAAGATTATAATGACTATAACAATACTGTTTGCAACCAAAACTTTTGAATCTGCTCCCCAGTAGAGTCGTCATTTTGTTGGTGTTTTATTTTTCCAACTAAGGCTTTTTAATTCTCTAAAGGGGATGTCAATCCATGTACTTAAGAATTCACAAATTTAGTGGCCAACTAACAAGATTCGGTCAAAGATTGAGATCTCCTACAATTTTGGCTCTATGAAACCAAGGAGGGTTTTCCTAAATGTGTTCATAAAAATGATTCATGCCTTAACAACACTTCTGAATACAGATACATTCCTATTAATGCAACTAGATAGCAACTACCCTGATTTTGGAAAACCAAAGAATAATAACAACTATCTAGAGCTAGGAAAACAAACTTAGTATAAGATTTCTATCTCAAAAGAGAGAATTTTATTTTTAAAATGTTCAAATTTTGAACCTCTACACTTAAAGCTACAGTCTTGTACTTCTAAAAGAATCTTGAACAAACTATCCAGTGCCTCATCCAACTGGGTGGGAGTCACATAAAACATAACCCTGACATTGTTGAACTTATCATTATAATGCTTTACATTATGAGATTTTCCAGTATTTAAAACAGTAATCCTTAATGAATCCTGGGCATATTATCACATACCTGTAACTCCTTTCCAAGCATTTGATTAAGTTAAAGCATAAAAATGAATTACACATCCAAATATACCATTGAAGTTGAATGAATAAACCACTGATAAATCCATTCACAATCCATGATATGTACACAGGAGAGCGATTGTCTTAATTTTTTAGATTTGTTTCAATATCAGTCATTACAAAAGCATAACATGCTTATCTTATACAATTCCCGACCTGGAATGATTTCGTAGTTAGGACCTTCAAAATACCACAATACAATTCTAACTGTACATATTATAAGCCTCGGGACACAAAAATTTTGACCCCAACAATGAACCATTGAATCTCCTTTATAGAACAGGAGAGCAACAAGCATCGGGCTCCATTGTTCATTTCAAAATGAATTTTATCCTAACCAAATGAAATTCAGATTCATTTCAAAAACTCATCATCAGAAATAACAATAAAACAAATAGAGGAATAAAAAACGGTTATACCCCTGTAACCAGCCAAAGAAAGACAAAACACCGCGTCACCCACACGCACGTTCGCATCAAACCCAAACCATCGAAACAACATCAAAAGGCAAAAAGCACCATCCTAGTAACCCACAATACTTCCCTGCATCACGAGTAAACACGCGGCCCCAATACAAGCGATCGCTCCTAGTTCTCGCTTCAGTGTGAAGCGAGACCATTACCTTACTCTTGCTTGTACCAATACCAGACCTAGCAACATTACACGGTGCCACCGCAGCAATTGGAGAAACTGTGAGGACCTCCTCGTCCACTCCCATGAGCTCAGTCATGGCCACGAGGTAGCTACAGTAGTCCAAATCGGTTTCAGACCCTTCACCACCAAAGCTTGAAGAGAGCTCAATAGGTGACGTGCAACGTCTAGACCTCATATCCACCCCTTGGGCAACTGTTCCAAGAGTACCAGGAACAGTTTGTTCCTCCTTCCACTGCAAAATTCTTGCACCCACCCTGGCGCTTCGTCGTACTACTGACTTATTCATTGAGAACACAAGTTCAAACTTAGCAAGCAAATCAATCACCTGCAAACAAACAAACTCAAAATGCGATGATACTAATGAGAAAATTAGCGGGCATTTATCGAGCAAGCTGGTGCAAGGAACATTAATTGCCCAAATTGTAGTACGAGCAAGCGAGCGAATAGTGGTTGACGTTGCCACCACAAAATAATTTAGAGCTCATGGAAAACGGCATACAGCCCATCATTGCATTATCAGGTGGATACCACTCGCACGCAAGGAAATCAGGAAGAAATCCACTGAAAAACTTGCGCCGTTAATGAAAATAACTTGCAGAGCGCAAAAAATACACACGGGTGAATAGTAATTTTTTGAATTCAAACCGTCGATGTGAAAAGAAAACTGACAAGTCGAACGACTCAAATTGAGTCAAAACGTTGAAGAATCCACATCACCGCTGGGGAAACCCAGCAACCAATCACACCCCTTACAATCAGAACCCGCGACCGAGCAACAGGGCCCAACCAACCACCTTGTACCGCAGAGCCAAGCCACATGTCACTAACTTGCACACCTCGCGGTACTTCTGAGAACATTAATCTGATCGTGCGAGGCATGCGAGGGACGGTCATCATTAATCCTTGTCATTTAATATCCATCGTTGAAATGGCATCCACTTGTCACTGTT
The DNA here is from genome assembly GCA_007115665.2 of Sequoiadendron giganteum. Classification (NCBI taxonomy): domain Eukaryota; kingdom Viridiplantae; phylum Streptophyta; class Pinopsida; order Cupressales; family Cupressaceae; genus Sequoiadendron; species Sequoiadendron giganteum. The sequence goes on from CM021100.1 coordinate 886,816,651, forward strand.
AGTGCATCAAGACAGGCCCCACTCCACCGTACTCAACAGATGGCGGCATCTCACACACCCCGCACTACTTTAGTAACATCAGCAGGAAACCTTGCAAGGTCTGCGAGGAACGGTCCAGATCTGAACCCCACGATCCGTCAACCCGCCAAACTGCATAGGGAAAAGTTATTTATAACAATGGGGCCGATCGGAAAAAAGAAAACCCTCAAAGGCACAAAATTTAATAACACCCGTGTGAAGAAGAAAAAACCGATAGGTTGGGTGAAGAGGCCGGTAACAGCACGAAAGATAGGCTCAGTTGGATGACTTAAGAGACCGGTAACCCCCAATAACAGGTCAATGCAAAAATATAACGTAAGGGTTTAAATGGTACAAATAAATTTTATCATGGGTAACAAAACCCCTAAACCCTAAACATTAGATCCCCAGTCACAAAAGATGAAAGACATGCCCAAAACCAAACACAATTTTGACAAATTTTTAGAAGTCCCATCAAAGAGAAAATATGAAAATAATTGAGAAGCCTTCCCAATAGTTATCTTTACAAAGGTTGAAACATGAAGATGAACATGAAGAACTCCAATAAGCATAAAAAGGTTGTTTTCTATTGTCAAAGAAAAATTACTATAATGTTGAAATTAATGAGCCTCTAAAATCGAGATGAAGAGCAAGATCAAAGAAGCACAAATTTACATCATCGCATCTTGCACAATATTCCATACATTGGTCTTACACAATGATATTTGGCATTTAGTCATTCAATTTACATTTGTCTATCCTTTCTTCGGGGCAACATTAGGGGTAGCCATATCTATGCACCATTTCCCAATGTATATTAACACAATCATACAAATAGTTTCCAAGGCTATTACATTGCCTCAATCAGCTATTGCCACATTGTTACACCCTTATTTTCTCTCCTCAAATTGAATGTGCCATGCCATCAAGGGTTCATTTTGAGGAAGGCATAGAATCACACCAATTACTTCATTCATATACATTGTGGTTGTCTAGTAGTTTTAAACTACATGTCAAACATATGCATCATGATCATTTTTGCATTAGCTACCCCATATTATTCAAGATTGCCGTGCGTGTATGGTAAGGGGGCCTAGTGACTCTCAACTCTTTAATTACCATACGTGCCATGGCAACTTACTACAAATTTACTTTACACTAGTTTACACCAAATTTGATCTAATTTTTACTTCTTACTCAAGTTTTTACTTTGTCCCCTTTGCATGCTCCAAATAATGATTATGGAGTTCAACACTAACACTTGATATGGATGTGCAACTACTGACTTATGTGTAGATGTAGATGGTACCATGTATTTCTAGGTACATGGGGACAAGTTGTCATCTAGAATATACATTATCCTTAAAATGCATGTTTACATTTACTACATATTTACTTTGGAGAGTATGATTCATGTAGAAACACAACAAAGTGGGTACAAAGTGTAAAGGATAAAATTGCATAACCTACATTTTTTACATTAATTTTGTCACTTTGAACACATCCTTATTGTGTTGCCATAGCAATTGGTTTGACCTATATGACACAAGAACTACTCTTACATAACATCCATCAACCATTAGTCACTTTTGATAACCACAACCTTCATTGTGTCACATCTTACAACATTTAACCATAGATGACAAGAACATGTGATAGAACCTAGTCTAGGACTACACTGCATTGTAAGTACCTGCCCACCAAATTCAATAGTATACTTTTGAACCTTTAAATCAACTAAAAGTAGTTACCACATAAGCCCACATGCTAATTCAATTAATGATTATGGAGACGTATTTAAATACATTTTCTAATGTCATTTAAAACAATGGAAGATTAAACTAAAAGATCAATTGATTCCAATACATTCAAAATTGGATTCTTCTCTTAGGCGCTACATTAATTGACCAATTTTTACATTCACAAAATTTACTTGACATGTTTTTTAATACTTTGTTCTACGCCAAGAGCATTAGACATGCCGAGAACTATCTCCTTCGTATTGAAGCAATCCCTATTGTGAGTTTTTTAACACCTAAAAAGTGAGCTTAAAAAACCAGAGAAAAGCAAAGTCAAATAAATTTGTTCTAACATAAGACCTTGTTGCAACGAATCTAAGACTAAATCACATGGTATAACCTAGTCCATGCCAAAAGAAATCACCGGACAGATCGTCATTCCATAACAAAATTGTGCCTCTACTAAACCAAATCAGAACACCTAATCCTCTTAAATTACTCCAATTTACGAGAATAACATTCTATAATCTAATTGATTAGTTTGCATCATTTAATTATGTAAGACGAATACGAATATTAAGATATTATTGAGAATTTCAATGTCTAACGGTGTTTAGCCTAACATTTAGCGAGATTCCTCATTAAATCAAGAACGCCCAAGGTTTGAAATCAGAACAATCTCAAAAGATTGAACTTAAATGAGACTGAATATTAACAAAAGATTGATGTTGGCTTGAAAGCCATTATTGATTAGAAGAACCCAAGGCAACTTCATTGACCCCGTCATAGAGTCGTTTGCTAAAAACCCTCAAGGCTCAAAGCCAAATGCAGACTTGTTACCCACTTCTCAAGCAGAACTTAAAACTGACGATGCATCTTTGCCTGTTTAGTTGAGGATCTCTCCTCACCTCAACAACAGGCAAATGACGATCAAATGATAGTCAAAGTTAATAAGCGATGTTATGAATAGCTTACAAAGACCAAGACTGTCAGCCTGTAAAGCAGCAAATTAATTGTCGATCAATTGCCCTTCCATTGAGGACAGCAACCAGACTCCCATTATGCATAAGTGGATCAGCTGCATAATTTCCTCCATGTATACTATATCGATATTAATTAGGTCCATACTTCATTGCTTACCCTTGGAATTCATCCTAGAAAGCGTTATAAAGTGGTTTAAGTTTTTAGAGCAACAGTCCATTGGATAAGATCGCTCCGTCCCCGATCTTCTCATATAAGCATTGTCTATGTTTGTAATTTAACACCCATATTTCATTACCTTGGATTTCGTTTCCTTGGGATCTATCTGTATCTTTTATAATTTTGTTGCTCACTTTTTGGTAACTCTTTCATCAAAACTGAATCAGTCTTTATCCGATTTCCTCTTCATCTAATTTCTTTGTTCCCATTGAGAATCAAATTCTGCTAACAGCCAAGAAGAAACCATTATGCTTTTAGAGGTACTTTTCTCAAAAAAATTATTTCAAAAAGATTATTTGTCATTTACCCTTGTTTACATAGTCTGAAAACAATGAAACCTCTTTAGTAAACCCTCCTTTGATGAAGGTCCACTCCAGAATTATTTTTAATCCATAATATAAACTTAGACATTGGGTAAGATCCCTCCTGTTGCCTTCGTCTTTTCATTCCAAATATCAAATTGCAGAAGTGCACTTTATTCAGCTGTAATGCATTTTGAGCAATTAAAATCATTTGCATAACCACTGCCAAACTTGTAATGAGTTCCAGGTTTGAGTTGTCAGGTACACTTCACGTCAATCCTTATCCATTGACCATTCAGAAGGATCCAAACTCAAATTCAACAAGCACATTATAATGATGGTATTTTGCAACTGTACTGAAAACCAAAGAATAGCACCAATCTGAAGTAGAATCAACTTGGAAAAGTAAATGTAGTATGTGTCAATTCATAATGTGCATTTTGGTGACTAAACTCCCCATGAAATATGATTGATAATGGTTGCATCACAAGTATAAGAAATCAAGCCTCGCCCGTAGAAATATATGTTTACAATCTTAATAGATACCTCTCAGTCACAGGATTTCTAATCTACAAAGTACAAATGCTACACACTTGTTAACCAAAAGAATAGCTTACGATTTCGATCTCAAGAAGATTCCCTATATAACTAGATTCACATTCGTCTGTTACAGAACCCTCATCCTATTGTAAGAACGATAGTTAAACTGAAACAAATTCAATTCGCACCAAAAGTTTTACAGCCTTGTATTTTTCTCCTTTCTTATCGAATAAAGGAACTGTGCGAATCCCTTTCTTCAATTCTGTGACAGGTAGGCATGTTTGACCACCAAAGTCATCTTTCTCAGACATATCATACTCGTGCACTTCAATTCGAAGCAAAGCTAATTCAGGAACAGTTAAAGGGAATTCAAATTCCTGATTCCAGTGTGGGGCCCAATTATCTTCAATTGTTCGTGTCTTTTTCATGACTGTATCAACAGGCACACCAGCAATCCCAACCTGTAGATTTGATTTGCAAGCAATGCAACTGCATACATCATAAACTTTTCAAAGAAACTTAGCTTTTTTATGTTGAGATTTTCTAATAAAGAGTTGTGTTGTTACCCTGGTATAAAAGTCAGGGGGAGAATAGGTGTCAAAATGTGTTTTCTTGAATTCCTGACTCCAACCATCTCCCATATATATTTTGATCTGTAAATCACAGGACATGAATCAAATCAAACTTCAGTAACACATTTTAAAATGTGAAATTATAACTCACTATAGTGCAAATGCGGCATAAAATTTTGTCAAATTGCAATTAGAATCATTCTTACTCATGCGGCATAAAATTTTGTCAAATTGCAATTAGAATCATTCTTACTCATCAGCCAGTAGAAAAACATTAACACACGCAAAGGAAAGAAGCATAATCGGTAATGTTGATGCTGCTAAAGCAATAGATGATGATGTTTCTTTACAGAATCAGACAGAATCAGAAAAAACATCTTTGGACACAATGATGAGGAAAATAAATGCTTCTGAGGAGAATTGAGTAAACAATTCATAATTTAGAGCTCTACTTGGAGATAATATACCAAGTTGTACCAAATTGACACCATGAGACTTGAGGCATTTGCATCCTGCCCAACTTGATTTATATTGATCTTGATGGTAGAGGCATGAGTTTTGCACAGTCCATGAGGATGATTTTTTTTCAATCTTATTCAAAAGACTAGGTGTCATAGAAACTACATTTCCTTGTTTATTTCCATTACTATTCTCCTCAGCATATTGCTTTCTACAGTACCTATGATGAAACTCAAGGCAAGGGAACAATTTTGGTTCATAAGGCTTTCCTCCATCACATAATGTTTTATTAGGATCTAGTTGCATGGTTCTTTGAGTTAATCTCATTGACCCATATTTCATGAGTAATGGTTCGCAAGAACCCATCTCTCATGAGCATGGATGGTCCACTTACCACTCATTGCATCTAGGTGATGCTCACAAGGGTGAAGTATCAAGACTTCCTGGGAGGTCACCCATCCTAGTACTACTCCAACTCAAGCAAGTCCTAATACTTCACCCCTATGAGCATCACCTAGATGCAATAAGTACTAAGTGGACCATTCATGCTCATAAGAGATGGGTTCTTGTGAACTATTTCATGAAATATGTGTCAAGGAGATTGACTCAAAAACTATACAGTTAAATCCTATTAAAACATAGCATAATTTGACACACTGCAAAAAAACAATGCTAATAAGAGATGGGTTCTTGTGAACTATTACTCATGAAATATGTGTCAAGGAGATTGACTCAAAAACTATACAGTTAAAATCCTATTAAAACATAACATAATTTGACACACTGCAAAAAAACACTTACTTTCCTCCATTTACAAATTTATGCAATTTAGATTTTATTTTCCTTGTTATCATGCTTTTTCCATTTCTTATCAAAAGCTTAGGGTCTATCCATGAATTAAAAATTTCAAGATTCAATTACTTTTCTTCAATTACAAATGCTTCCTATCTCATCTTTTTGCCATGTAGATGCAAACATAGGCTATAAGACAGTAAGTGGAAACCCATGGATATTATACTCACCTGCTCCGTTCCTTTCACATCCTGATTTGGGAAAAGCCTGAGACATGATTCTGTAGTCTAATATGTTAATTTACATTTAGCACTCACCAAATTTCTATGAAGAAACCTTTATCAGCCTATCTTTTCTTAAAAACCAATCACTACAGCTCACTTCTTCTAAGTCAGCCATGATAACCATTGAGCTTCATTGATGTGTCAATCTTCCTCTTTAGCATTCTTGATCTGAACTTTTAGATGTAGGTTTTACTTCTTATATGTTTCCATAGGAAGCACTTCAGATAACTTCAAAGTGAGCCTAAGCATTGAAATGGGGTTATCACTCCCATTAGAGTTGTATTGCTAGCATTATTCTGTTACCAGTTCGTTCAGTACAAGAGGCAGATATCGGTTCAGTTCAGTCCGGGTCTGATCTGGCTTGGGTTCAGACAGGGTCCGGCCCACAGACTATGGGTCTGAACAGGGTCTGGAACACAGTCTGTGGGTCCAGTCCTACCGGACCCATGATGAACCCAGTTCAAACCCATGAAAAAAACGCCCAACCGCAGTTTTCCTTTGATTTTTTGCAAATTTTTACTATTTTTTTTACTTGCTTTTTGACTTTTAAACATTAAAATTTTCCTCCAACCCTAATTCATGCCTCCTAAAACATCTAATAGGCAAAAACATACTCATTTATCAATTTATGAATGAAAAACCAAAACTTTTTACCTCCATTGCTGAACTTCTTTTCTTGCTTGCACAAGCACAAATAGAGTTGAAGATTGATCGTTGATCATTCGAAGTTGGTTGTTGTGCTATTCCTAAGCACTTGCAAGTGTTCGTTTGTTGCTAAGAAGATTGTAGAGGAAAATTTCCTCAAAAGAGGTACGTTTTTTGAAGTTTTTTGGTTATTTTTTCTACATTTTTTTTTCACAAATAATTGTTTTGTTTTGTTTTCATTCTTCTAGGTGTCTATATAACACATGTTCAATTTTTTGAAATGAGTTAAGTTATTTAGTTTCAATACTTTGAAATTTTGAATAAATGGAATGTGTTGTGCCTTAGATATTACAATGGCAACCGGTTCTAGTACCTCAAACCAATCTCATTTCAAAACAGACACAAACTCTCCCCTTTGGAAATATGTTGAAATTGTTCAACAACTTCTAGGTGATGGAGGATATGTTTGGATTTGTAGTCATTGCAATGTTAAATAATCAAGGTCATACAGTCGAGTGAAAGGGCACTTGTGCAAAGATCCCTAGACTAGGCATCAAAGCTTGTCTAGGTCCAAATAAAAAGGGCAGTCCAGAAGCCCAAATATTGGCATATATTGATGAGCAAGAAAGAGCAGACCAAGCATTGGGTCGTAAATCAAGCCATCCTTTGATAAAGAAAGGATCTCAAGGGATGCAACAACCTACACAGCCTTCTCATTTTCCACCTACAAAGAGCCATCCATTTATGTCCATACCTCAAGAGCAATCCATGCCCTCTACAAATAAAAGATCAAAGGGACTGTTGGAAACTTCATTTCAAAATGAGACTAGAGAGATTGCCAATCAAGACATAGTGAGATGTGTTTATGCCAATGGATTGGCATTCAACATTGTGCACACACCATATTGGCAAAAAATGGTGAAATCTATTAATGAGGCTCCAAAGGGGTATAACAGCCCAGGTTTTGAGAAGGTGCGTAACACCTTATTAGATAAAGAGGTGAAATATGTAGAGGACTCTTTGAAGCCCATAAGGGATTCGTGGATTGAAATAGGGGTGAACATCGTTTCTGATGGATGGAAAGATGCAAAAAATCACCCATTGATCAATGTTATTGCAGTGTCCCCTAAAGGAGCAATGTTTTTGAGAGCAGTGGATTGTGAAGGAGAGGTGAAGGATGGTGCATTTATTGCTAACATCATTTGTCAAGCTATTGATGAAGTGAGCCCTTGAAATGTTGTGCAAGTTGTAACTAACAATGCAAAAAATTGTAGGGCTGTTGGGTTATTGGTTGAGGAGAGGTATTTGTTGATGTTCAGCATCTGGACGAATCATTTCCAAACACAATTTGTGAAGACAAATTCAAATATAGCCTTTGGCTATTTTAATTTGTCTTAAATCAATTTATCAAATAATGAGGAGGCGCCTCAATTATAATGTATTATTTATATTATCAATGATTAATAATTAATTGGGGGTCGACCATTGTAGAGGCGCAATTTTTAATGAGGCACGTCTTTTGCTTTGGAGGCCGACCTCTTGTGAGAGAAAGTCGCATCCCTTCATGAATGAATGTATAAATACAAGTTGAGGTTCATTCATTTAAACATCAAGCAAGTTCAGCATAATTTGCATTTTAGAGAAGAAGTTCGGGCCTGTAGCAGCAGATCATTTGCCTGTAGCAGCAGATCATCTTCTATAGCAGCAGATCGTTTACAAGGAGAAACATATTCATTTGTATCTGCATCTAGGAGAGGTGCAAATATTCCTTGTATTAAAATCGGCATTGAGTTATGCCTGAGTTGTAAGCAGATTTCTGCTCTTAACATATCAATATATAAGAGATATATTGGCTGGGTTTTTCTCCCTCAAGTTGGAGGGTTTTCCCAAGGTATCTTGTGGTGTTCATTGTCTTATGTGCTGCATTTTCTAAGTGTTTTCTGTTTTGAGATATCTGATCATTAAAATTAACAGTATTCACACGTTTTTTGGACACCTTGTGCTGTCCACTCCCTCAGCCTAATGGTACAAAAAATTGGAACCAAAATTGAGTGGATCAAACAAGTGTATGTTGAGGCCGAAGACATCCAAATGTTCATCACCAACCACCATATGTCACAAGGCATATTTAGATCCTTCTCAAAATTGCAGTTGTTGAAGGTAAGTTAAATAATAAACATGTTTCACTTTAGTAATATTTTAAATTTTAAATTTTAAATTTTGTAAACTAAAATTTTATTTTATTTTGATTTTCAAACAAGTTGTTGAGACCTGTTTTGCCTCCAACACAATTGTGTTGAGATGACTTGTGAAGGTTCGTGAGGCACTCTCTAATATGGTCATCAGCCCTAATTGGTCCGTATGGAGGCAATCTAGCATTGAAAGGGCAACCAAGGCAATCTAGCACTGAAGAGTCACTGTGATTATAGTTGTCATGCCCCTGCAAAATCCCTTAATCGCAGCCCCTCAAAACTATAATCATAGGCAAATTAAATAAAGGAGGGCGCCCAGCGATTCTATAAAGGATTTAACTAAAATTAAATTAAGAGTTTTAAGGCAGCGGTTAAAGATAAAGGGTTGTAACCCTTCCAAAGGCAGCGATGGTGAAAGGTAGTGACTCTTTCACCAATAAGGTATAAAGGAGGGATCATTCCATGAGAAGAAGGGATGGAAAAGAAAAAACAATTAAGAATAAATATTATGTGACTCCTTCTAATGTGAAAGATTGTGACTCCAAATATGAAAGGTTGTGACTCCCTCAATAATAAGATATAAAAGGGAGATCATTTCCTTGTGGAGAAATCATCAATGGGGAATAAATCAATCAATCAATTTGAAAATAAATTATTATTCTCAAAAGGCAACAATAAAGGGTGGAGACTCATTTATTATGAAGGGTGGTGACTCCAAGAAATGGATATAAAGGGTAAATCAGTTCAAAATTTCAAATCATTCAATCATCATTTCATCCAAGTAACACACATTCAAATATCAATGGAGAAATAAAAAAATTACAGTCAACTCATAAGCAATTCAGCATATGAATTCAGAACTTCATATTACAAACAACTAGTCATTCGGCCATATATAATTGCAGAAATTCACTCAAGAATCATTCATAAAGCATTCAGGTATTATTTAAGGATTGAATTGTCAATCCATCAAGAAATATAAATCAGCCGTAGTCTAACAAATACATCAAGCTATCAATTATGAATTCTAGGTAGTATTTGCAAATCGGTCTAGGTCTGGGCTCACTGAGTGGGCTAAGGGTTGGAAGGACGGGGTCTTCTCATGCCCTTGACAAGCTAGGGATGGGGTCCTTGGTATTGTCACTGTTGAGTTAGAGACGGGGTCCTTTAATTCAACAGTTTTGCAAAGTATTTCCAGAGAATTCATGAGTTGATCAACTATGGGTATTGTGCTATGATTTATTGACTGAATATATATCATAAATTCGTAATCTTTGATAAAACTGTTATCATATTTTGAGTGAATATCCCAAAGGGAACATTACAGTAGTGCCTTTATGGATACTGGAAACAGTTAATGGGTTTCTAGACCAAGACATCATTGAATCATGATCAATTAATGTTCTTCCCAATAGTAATTCTCTATCCCCAAATAACGAATACTCTCGTCACTTCCTAACTCACCAGATGAGATGAGCCAACAAAAGATCAAACCAAGGTCAAATTATTTAGAAATGGAAATGATATAGAATTAAATGTTGAGCATAAAATGAAGATTCATTTCAACCATAAAGAAAATAAAAGAAATGTAAGTTGTTCACATGTGAGAAAAGGGAAAAAGAAAATTCTCTGTTTACCTTTAATGTTGTCTTACATGGCCTCACTGCATTTGGATTGAAAATGCATTGATCATCATTTCCACTTTCAGATCCATTTGGAAGTAGAAATTCAGGCTTTTTGACATAACCACAGCCTCCATTGGCTCTGAAAAAACCATGAACCAACCAAAGTGGCCTTCCATATCCCTGTTATATGCAGAACACTTAATTTAGATATAATTTTAAGTCTATCTTTATTAAAATTGAGAGATTGTTGAAATGCCACAACAAGAAAAATTAGAAGTAACTGAATGATATTCCCCTATTTTAAGTTTGAAAGGTAACATGTTTTTTATACCTAAAGTTCAGAAGAAATTACAGATCAGAATACTTCAAACAGGTGTTAAACCTATCAGACAGACTGATGTATTTTAACCCACTAAAAATTCTAAGAATTGCATGTCGGATGACTTGACTATATATCTTTATATATGTGAACCCCTTGCGCAGAATTGTCTGTCCATGGCATATTCAAAACTGATTAGAAAAGAAACAAGTTGAGCCATCCCTCGAATGATAACTAATTTACTAAAAATGTATAAATTAAAAGCAGTTTTCATTATGAATAATTACTACATTGTAACACCCAATTTGCACACATAGAGTGCACCAATATAGACAATCCAACCCTTAACATGTATGGTGAGCATACATGGGAGCCTTTCAAGGTACCACCATTTGAACAACATGCAAACACACTACCACCAAAATAAGGATTTCAAGCTATCCACAGCCATAATTTCTTTCATGTTACTCATGTAATCTATATAAAAGTCCAGTTATAGCAGCAAGTTACTAGGATGACATCACTGGTTGGTGTAGATAATAATATGTTAATCACACTAAGGATTGCTGACTATTCTGGATTTGTATCAAGAAAGTAGAATGCATACAACATCCATTACAGTAACTTACAGTTAAAGCGAATTTTCCTTGTCCTTTATTTCTTTGATAAACAAGAAAGGAAATTTTTGGAAATAACAATTTTACTAGAAACAGAGAGAAAAAAATTATAGTAAGCTATAGAGACCCTACAGGATGTTGGTCTAATAACAGAAATTGCATACTCTACTTTTCTCTTTATTGTGTTTTGCACTTATTTTAGCCTTTTTCCCATTTTGTGTGTTTTTTGCCTTATTTCGGTTCACTTTACCTTTCCTCGGTCATCCCTGTCCCTTCCTCGTGACCCTCTTACCTTTTGATGCCAAACATTATTTATTACTTTTCCCTTTCATCCAAGGTGTTTTCCCCCTCCTCATGATCCTCTTACCCCTTTCTTCCAATCATTAAACCTTTTATTTCCCCTTTATCATTTATTAAATGTAATCTTACCTCTCTTATGTGTCACCAATCCTCTTCTTTTCCCTGTCATATCTTGCATCCGTAGCTTATCCCCTCATATCTTGAGTCCATACTGCAATGAGGCATTGTTGTGGCAACCCTCTCAAGCTTTACAGCAGTTCTTTTGAAGCTCGTGGACATTGCCACAGGCAGTTCTTCATCACTAAGTTACTATTTTTCTTTAGTTTTTCCAGTATGGTAGCCTTTCCTTCTTTCCAATTCCATTAGGGTTTGACCTAATTTTCCCTAATTTGGTGTTTTTCTCTCTCCCCTATCATTTCTCTTCACTCTCAATCGATTCTCCATCATTTTTGTGTCCTTTTGACCCTCTTTTTCCATCTCTCACCCTCATCGTTTCCTTCTAAGCCCTAGTTTCCTTTATCCTTCCTAATTTCCTTTTAGGTTCCACCAATTTTTCCCTAATATGTTGTTTTCCACCTCTGCTCTCATCCTTCTCCGGTCTCCTTATCCAATCATTTTTTCTTTGCTTTTGTTTTATTTCATTTATTTTTTATTTATCTCCCCATCTCTCTTTGCATGTATTATTCCCTTGTTGCTATTTCCTTTATCCATTAGGGTTTTACTCTATATGTTTTGAAATAGGTAGTTTTCTTGGAATAGATTTAATTTTCAATATATTTGGCATCTTTGTACCAAGTGGATTCACAATTCAAATCCCACAAGGACTGATGGAGGCAAACTCTCCCTTAACCATCTTGTTTTGCAGGGTTTCCACATAAAATTTGCGTTTGCAGACACCATCTGGAAATCTGTGAAGAATCCACAGATGTGACAGAAAGGAAAAATGTTGGAAACCATGTAAGGTTTCTGCTCACCAAAGACAGGCCACCCCCTTGGCTGTAAGATATTTGATGGCAATGTCCTTGCATGCTACAGTCTCCAATTTTTCCTAACATCCTACAGGTGTTCATATTACAGATCTACTGATTCCAAGAGTCAAAATCAGGTCACAGTATTCCACTTATTGTTTGATGTCATTTCCCATACTTTTATGTCTAGTTGCAAGCAATTTTGTCATTTTAGTCCTGCTCATTTCCCTAGCAGGTGTACATATTGAGAACTGACCAGCAGATTATCACAAAGGTTTCTTGTCTTGTCTTGTCTAGTCTCTCATCTATAGTCTATGCCAGCTCTTGTGATAGGTAATTAGTGTTAAGAAGGTTTAGTTTACACTACTTTACTTGCATATTCACAACATATTACTTACACAACTGTTAAAACGAATCTATCTTTTAGGATCCTTCAGTTGTCTTCCAGTTGGATTATCACTCAAACCTTTGTAGAAAGAAAGAAAAAACAACTACACTATTGTAATCGGAAGTTGTCTTACTTTGAAAAAACTTACAGTAACCTATCATACATAGTCCATACATAAATGTTGGATTACAATTAAATCCTTCCTAGAAAGGGAAAAAAGAAATAAAATAATTATATTAAAACCAATGTATAGTAAAATAAGTCAATGGCACTAAAAAGTGCAGCAAGTAATAATACTATTCAAGAGTGCTAAAAGGATTCAATAAGCAAATATGAAAATTCTAAACGTAGGAAGCATAGGAACCCAATAAGGGAGATGTAAACCCAAACAAGTGAACCCTCGAACAGACTATAAATACAAGCCAATTTGTTACAAAATCTTGTGAATGGAAGTTTGCATATTGAACTGAGAATTGAACTACTGGAGGAAAAAAAATCCATTTTCATTGTCTAGAAGAAGAAACATCTTTGTTTGCAATTAAAAAAGGACCAGTGTAAAATAATTATGTCCTCAAGACCATAGTTTACATACTCGGAATCGGAGAGTACTCGGCAAGCCCAAAAAAATTGACTCGGGAAAAACTCAGCAAATACTTGATAAATACTCGGCAAATACTTGGAAAATGTGTGGATATTTATGTATGTGTATACTCAAGACTGCACTGTACACACATACATATCTATAAACATACACAGGATGCCAAGTTTGCATGCATATACACACACAAACATGCCAAGTTTGTGGGTTTTCTATGAGCTATTGGCGATTACTCGATAATTTGACAGGAGAAAATCCATCTGCATACTGCATACTGCCCACGAGTAAAAGTGGAAATTACTCGGCATGCAATTTTTTTGGAGATTACTCGGCTACTTGGAGAGTAATCGGAGAGTATGTAATCTATGCTCAAGACAATGACGTAGAATAAGTGACCCAAGGCAAACAACTATAGGAAGAAGCAGGATTCTCCTTCCAATACCTATCTTGACATCCATGACTAACAATCCCCCAGAAATAGATATGAAGTTGGAAAGGCACATCTACCCTTGTTGTCTAAACCATGAAAGTTAAAGGATAGCTGGACCTCTACACCTGGGTGAGGATAAGAGGTCTACAGAGGTGTTCAAACCTAGAGGTAGACATTGTGCCAATTACAGAAACATGGATATCATAGACAAAGAGCATCTCACACTCTGGCTAGAACTGGTTGAAAGAAAGAAGTAATCAGTTTGGTGGACCTTGAGCTTCCCTTAGGATCTCAACTTCTAAAATTGCTAACTGCTCTTCAAGGGTAAAATTTCAGAATTGTGTAGGTAACAAAAAACAATAGTGAAAGACCTTGAGTCCTTGTTCATAGACATATAGCTCCCTAAATATCATAATTGATGGGGCACCTAAAAATTAAATCCTGCTTTGTTTCCACCTTATAGAGAGATCAAAGATGAATAATCCTATCATCTCAAGGAAAATGGTAATTTAACTTAATTTGTAGCTAGAGTAGTAAGCGGAAACATACCCTTAATTGGTAATGGGAAATTTTAGGTCATATGATAAATTATTCCAAATGCAGTTAGGAGGCTTCTTAGGTCATATGATAAAAAGTAGTAGCTTAAAAATTAAGACTTGAAAACATCACCATCTTCATGTTGGTCTTGAATTCTTGCCTACAAAATTATTTTCTAAACATTTTTATAAACATATTGGAATAAAAATAATATTTTTGTTTGTTATCTTTAGAGATAACACAAAGAGAGCTTGATGAATTGATAGAGATACAAGGCTGTGGTCCTACTTAATGTTTACTCAGCTAAAATTTTGCAAAAATATGGCAATGTTTTAGTAATTTAAAATAATAAAGCTGATTAAGTTGTTATGTTTTAAAATATCAACCTGATCCTGATAAAATTTGTTTTGGGATGCAATCATGCTTACTATTATGGCAAGCACCATCACATACTTACAATATATGTCTAAAGCGTAAAACACATGCAATTAGCAATACAATCAAGTTTTCTAGTGTATAATCTAGCATTAGAACGTTATGAGACTAGATATCCTAAGGGTGAAGTTGCCCCTTTTAAGGAGGCTAATTTGAAAATGCTGCAAACAGATATATTAAAGTTATATTCCTTATTTTTAAGGACTCAACAACTCGTGTTGATTTGGAAAATATAGTACAAGATGCATCCAATATAAAGCAATATCAGCCCATACTGATGAATAGGTAATGCCATACTCAAACATAAAGATTTCGTCAATACCTATTGTGAAGGTGGGGATGCCTTAAATAAGTCTTGTCCCACTACATTATTGTAGAAGATTCACCGTGAAGAGAATACTTGGTCTAGAATCCTCTTTGTTCACTCAAATTATGTTCACAATGACTTAGATAGCAAGCTCAAGTTTGAAGATTGTAAATCATATTCTAGTGCAGTGACATTCAAAACAATCATGAGGGAGTCTCAAGTTTTGTTGTTCTCAAAATTTACATAGATGAGTTATGCAATCAAGCCTTGACCACAATTAAAAACTAACCTATGTTCCACAGCATTTCAGGGATAGGGATGGGGAATGCATTTCAAGGACGACAGTTTGAGGGCCATTCTTTGGAGATGGTGGGGACGGCAATATATATGAATTTTTCAAAATATATATATAAGAGAGAGAGAGAGAGAGATACTCAAATTTCTACAAGTATAACAGCAACATTACATTTATAACTTTATACCAATAGTATAAGAGATAGAGGGGAGCTACTCAAATATAATCATGATAGTAGTATAATAACAATAAAATTTAATCATGACAGCAGTATACCAATAGAATTTCAGCAATATAACAGTAGTTTAGTCATGACAATAGTATAATAGAGATATATTATATAACATTGCAACAATATTTGACTGTTTAAATTTTTGAAGTTTGGAAATTAAAATTTAAAATTTAATACTTAAATATCAAACTCAAGTCTCAAATAGTCAAACTTCAAAATATAACTAGGCCTCATATGGGCTATCAATATCAAAAGACTTAGAATCTATGTCACTCTTTGGCTGAAGTTGTGGTTTGTCCAATGGAATCTCAACCAATCCCAGTTGCACGTCCTCCTCATCAATTTTCCTAACATCTTTAAGATCAACATTCTGACGTGTTGTTGGAGTCTATAGATACTCAATAGTCTACCTATCATGAAGCCTCAAGGCACTCTGAACTACAACTAGATTTTCTACTTGTTTAGAGGTAAGCCTGTTCCTCTTGATTGAGTAGATGAAATCATAGGTGGACTAGTTCCTCTCTATAGAAAAGTAACTAGCAATCTATGAGTAGACAAATAGCAAGTTTTTTCAACTTTGATGTGTCCTTCCAATGAAATTCCCACCATCAATAGAGATTTTTTGTGCAATAGTGGCTCTATCCATCCTAACCTCTAGTTTTCTAAATATAGGACCCTCAAGATTGGAAAATTAAAGCCACTACTCTCAAAATATAGTTGCCTCCTCATTGCTATACATCTTACAAAGGGCCTTCATAAACCCCTCCATTATCTCATCATCTTGAAAAGGAAGAATTCAGCTAGCTTAATGTGTGTACCACATGGGATTAAGAGCATAGACAACCATATGAAGAGGAGTGTTCATTGTGTTCCACCTCTTTGTGACAATAGGCTTAGTATGCTCCTCATAGAATTGTAATTTAAAATCCTTGTCACAAATTGTTTGCTTCATTTGATCAAGCATGCTATCAAAAGTCTCATAAATCTCGTCAAGGCTAGGAGAGTTTGTATCCGCATACCTAATTAAACCCACATCAAGTGAAGCAAATATATGTGCAAGCAACATTTTAAAATTATGGCATTAACACTATTAATAATGTAAATTTAAATTTAAAAAATAAAAAGTAAAACAAAGTAGAATCTCAAACATATTCATTATTAATTTATTAAATAAAATTTTCTTATTTGATAATTGACCACCAAGTGTCATTAAGCATCCTTTCTCTCAACACCTTCCCTTCTTTTGTCTTTGATTGACCCACTTTTTCCACTCTCCACAAACCACTATGGATTGTAGAGCATCCTACACCTCCAACATCCTCTCCAACAAATAGCTAGCATATCTAGTCTCAATTGGTTCGAGGAATTCTTTCTTTGAATAAGGTTGGAATAGTGCAAGTGAAGTGTGATAGTTACATAGAAACATTTGTATGTTTGAAGCTTTGGCCATTGTTATCTTCACCCAATCTATTTTTCCAATGTCTTCCAAAGCATTATTCAAAGCATGTCCATAGCATGGAGTCCAAAAAATATATTTGTAAATGCTCTCAACCATCAAACCAGCTAACTTAAAAACACGAGCTAAATTTGTCAAAACTTGTACAACATTAAAAGGCCCAACCTCCTTCATGGCCTCCTTAAAAATAGCAAACTAAGAATCAGCATCCTTATGTTTCCCAAAGCATTCAATAGCTATAATAAAATATGAAACAGCAAGACATGTAACAATAATATTAATGAGTGGTCGATGTTGAATATTAGTACGCCTATTCGTGTCAATGGAATTACCAATCCTCATCTGAGTTTGTCTCATCTCCTCCATCAATAAATTCACCTTTGAATACTATTTGTCGAGGAGGGAGGTACACGATCTATGTTCTCTAAGGGGGGGCATAAAAGGGTCCAACTCCTATTACATCTCTCAACATACCTTTAAAATAAGGAGACCTTGCCAAATGCAATGGGATAGCATGGGCATGCACTAAATCATTGGCTTGCTTATGTCTTTGCAAATTTATTAAACCTACCACTTTACTTTTCTCCTTTGCAATAGAGGTGGCCTTCCTTTTCCCTCTATCACAACTCTCTCCAATTAATACGTTGGAATAGCCAACAATAGATTGCAATGTTTTGGATGAAAGTTTCTTACTCTTAGTAGTACTAGTAACTTTTTCCTCACTCTCTCCAACCAACCTTGCCATTTCAACATGTTCCAATGTTATATCTACACAAACTCTAACCTCATGTCCACTCTCATCCAATAAATAGTGTGCAGCCCTACTATAGCTTCCATGATAATCAATTTTGCAAATATGACATAACTAATGCCTACTTCCCCCCTATATCTTTACCCTTTTCAACAGTTAATTGGTGGCAAATTGAAGCAAGGGTTTGTTGGGGTTGACAGGGCCTTTTGCAAAATTTTGAAGAGAGGATGAAGAGCATGGAAAACGTTCTTGTGGAGTTCCAATAGAACCTATGTTTGGATTTTCAAAATGAGAAGAAAGGTTTTTCCATTTTGCAAAATTTTGAAGAGAGGATGAAGAGCATGGAAACGTTCTTGTGGAGTTCCAATAGAACCTATGTTTGGATTTTCAAAATGAGAAGAAAGGTTTTTCTATTTACTTCAACTTCTTCACTACCCTCGTTCACATTGTTATCACTACTGCTAATGTTCACTTTGTGATGTTTTTCGTGTGACAACAAATTGAAACCAAAACATTTTAAAACTAATTACAAACCCTCTCTAACAAGCTAAAAATAAATAAAAAAGGCAAAATGGCGTACCTTTATGCAATGGTTGTAGCTGAATCAATTGATGACTTATTTGAATCTTTCACTTTCAATTTCAGCTATAAGTTTCTTACTTGTTTGTAATCAATGATAATTTGATAAACTATTTTGAGTCCACCAAGGTCACTACTATATATATCAGTTTTTGATTGTCCCCTAGCATTCTGCCATCCTCGAAATGCCTCAGGGTATAGGGGCAAGTGTTTGAGGGATGGGGACACGTCCCCATATAACATAGAAAATAACACATTGTTCGCTCTTCAAACCAAGAAGAAATGAATACCTTCCCTACCTATTCACTTTCAATTCTAACAATGCACTGGTTAATGAAGAAATGAATACAGGTGGTTGGGTGGTTTAGCCTAGCCAAATTTGTGGAGGTGAGCATATGAGAGAAGGGGTCCAAGGTCAAATAGGAACTTGAATGTAGGTACTATAATTGTGTAGGTTTTAGGTGAGATTTTAGAACCTTTAATTAATTGCTCTAAATCAATGTGGTTGTTAAATAACCCGATACAAGCATATCTACAATAGTACAAATTCCCATATGCCAGACACTTGTCATATGCATACAAGAAGGATTTTCAACACTTAAGTCATCACTATGTTCACAACATCAAGTAGTGACATCATTAATTACAACTACATCATTAAAACCAAAAGTAAACATTAACTATATCACTCTCCCTTATTGTTGACTTTGTTAATAGTTGCTCCAAGATCATCTCTAAAATGCTCAAATTTTCAAGCCAAGCAATTTGTCAAAGGTGTTACTCAGTTGTTGACTTGAAGGGCAATCTGATGTGTGCATTTTGAACCTGTTCTCTATTAACCTGGTGATGCCACTCAAAATGCTTGGTACAAGCATGAAACCGAGATTATTGGCAATATTCAAGACAATGTAATTATAACTGTCACCATAAATGTTTGCAATTTTGATTGAAGAAGTCCAGGACCCTTGAAATACCATCTCAAAAATATGGCTTCACAGACTTTTCCAACTATGACCTTGTCCTCTAACTCAGTTGATGAAAATGCAACATTGGGTTGCTTCTCTCTACTCAATTTAATTGCTGAACCAAGACAAAAGCAATATTAAAAAGTGGCTAGTTTGCTATCACTGCATCTTTCCCAATACAATGTGAAAACCTCTACTTATCATGGGTAAATTGGATCATCTTCTATCACTACATCCTTCCTAAAACAATGTGAATACCCTTTCTTATTGTGGACAAAATCCAAGACATACTCTAGTCATTAATGTTCCCTACAAATATTTCAACATTCTCTTTACATCTACCCAATGATTTTGTTTGGGATTGTTCATGATCCAGATTGAATGCCAACTTAGTACAAGATATCAGGTCTTTTGTGGTCAAATAAAGCAAACTTCGAACTAGGTGTCAATACAGATTGCCATTCATGGGTTTTCCTTCAACTTTTGGTAATGCAAGACTCAAACATTGCTTTGCATCAAGAGTACTAAAGCAAAGCAAGAATATATGTCCTCAATCTTATATAGGATGTAGAATTCCTTCTAAAGAAACAGATTATCTAAATTTCACATACACCAATAAAAACTAGATCATCAAATTCTAACATGGAGTACATATCTCGTCAATTTTGGTAGCATATTAAACAAAATTATGTTGGCTAGGCTAACAAGAATTTGTGATGAAAACATAGTGAAGAGTATAAAGAAATAACATTCTTTGGAATACAATAAAATAAAATTAATGAGGAAGTAACATGAAAATCCTTGTATTTAGAACTAAATGATACAGATTGAGGTATAGAGAATCAATTATGTTAACCCTATGAAATGCCAAAATTCAAAACACCTAGACCCTATCTTACAATTAAGCAATTCTAATGTTTTAGTCTTAGCAGAAAAAATCATTTGGGGAAAAAATCGGCAAACCAAATGTTTAGGATTTTTTGAAAAATTGAGAAAAAATTGGATTTGCAAAAAAAACGTAAAAAATTGTAGAAAAAGAGACAAAAGCTACTTGTTTTTGAAACTTAAGGTCATTTACATAGCATAGAGATATAGAGAGCAAATAAAGTAGAGATTTTAACCCATTAATTGTAGAAAATAGATTTTTGTTGTTTATATTCATATCACTTATTACCTTGCACTGCACAAAATATACTTCATAGTGCATAAACAATAACTAGATGTTGACAAATGACAAAATGTCAATTACAATATAGCTTGTAAATTTGTACAAATTCAACCTCTAAACTAAGTACAAAGTTAGAAAAATCAAATGTAGCCAATGACAACTATGTTAGAGGGCAACAGGTCCTAATGATGAAGCTCCTAGGTCAGAGCCTCTCCAAATTTGTTCAACCACGTGACTATCCAAGTTTAGTCTCTAGGATCTCAAAATCCTCAGGCTCAAGAAAGTCATCATCACCAGTAATCCACTTAGACTTTGGATCAATCTCATCAAGGTCAATTGGCTCGTCATCCTCAACAGTACCTGTTTTTGTCCATGTAGAAACTAGTCTTGGCCTTACAAGTGAAAAATATAATGAACACAATTTCAACTAACTGTAAGTATATTGAAAGTCTAACTTTGAACGAACTTTAGCTTCAAGCGGAGGTTGAAGTGAACAAACACCAAGTCATTCATCCATTGTTGTGTTAGGCGGTTGCATTTCTTGCAGTGTGTGTTCAAAAACACTCCAAGTACACTCACAAGCGGATGAATTGCATGGCTGGCTCAAAATGCATCTTGCCATCGATCTAAGGTTTTTGGTTTTGTGACCAAAATAATCCCACCATTGTGCTGCAAAAACACATTACATCGAGATGATATCATGTAAGAATATCTTAAAATAATCTTAACACTTAATGATCATGTCCACAAAATAGAGAGACTGTCACATGTTTATAGAGTCTACCTGGTTGCAAGGTCTTCCTACCTTCCACGACAGCCTTAGATGAGATAAAACCCCTTGCTTGCTTGTACATTGCTAACTTCCCCATAGCTGCTTGTAATTGTTTTGTGGTAGCAAACAATTTTTTCCATGCATATGAGCAAGCCTTGTGAAACCTCACCATCATCATGTCTAAATGAAGAGTTGTAGAACAAACTTGGATTAAGATAGTATCCTGCAGCATGGAGAGGAGAATGCATCTATCGATCCCATCTTCTATCAATTATGTCCCATAATGGCATATACTTGTTCCTATTATTTTCCATCCTACCCCTCATCACCTCCTTGGCCCTATCCATGGCCTCATACAAATATCCCATGGGGGATTTATCCGCATCCACTAGTCTCAAGACTTTTACTGGAGGCTCTAAAAATTCTACAACTTGTTCAATTGCATCCCAAAAACTAGTAGAGTACATGTACCCTACCATTGCTATCCCATCTGCTTAATTTGTGAAGCCAGACTCCATCCACTCATTTGAAACAAACATTCGTTTCAAATTCATTTTTTGTTGGCAAAGAGCCTGTAGTGCAAGGAAGTGTGTTGCAAATCTTGTCACCCCTAGTCAAACTAGCTCCTTGCCCTTTGTGAAAGTATGCATCATGCACAAAACCCTTGAGTTATTATAAATGAATTTTGTAACTCTGCGAGCCTTTTACAATACCTCCTTAACACATTCAAGTTTTCCAATGTCCTCAAGGGTTAGATCAAGCCAATGTGTTGCACATGAGGTAAAAAATATAGAGGGGTATTTGTCTGTCAAGAGCCTCCCAGCAGCAACATTGTTTGTAGTAAATTGAACCACATTTTGTGACCCGACTTCTTTGACCACCCAGTCAAACATCCCAAACAATGCAGCTGCAGATTTGATTGTATCTGATGCATCCTCAAATCTCAAAAATATAGTGCCAATTTCACAAGAGATGAGGAAGTTGATGAGGGTTTGATTCCTTCTATTTGTCCATCCATTTGATATTATGGTGCACCAGTGTTTTCCCACTCTAGTTGATGCTCCTTAAGAACATCATTAACATCCTGTACTACATCATTGAGCATACCAACACTCAATGTCTTGTAATATGGGGCTTTGAACCCAAGACCCACAGTTGCAATAACATCCACCATACCTTGCCAATATGGTGACCTAGCAACATGAAATCGCAAGCTAGAGTATTACCGAAAGTTTCCAATTGCCTTATTTTCTTGTTCATGGTCATTCTTCCTCCATCCTGTACTCTCCAAAGTGGATTGTGATCCTAGTGTAGTACGAGGTGCAAAGAAAGCATTAATGTTTCCTCCACCTTTGTTTGAGCCACGTGTTGTAGAAGGCGTTGACCCTAATTCCCTCAAAAACTGATTTGCACCATCTTCCTCATCCAAGCAATTCATTCTAGCATTTGGAGAATTAGAACCTATTTCAACCCTAGTTCTTGCCCTTTTTGCCTTGTTCTCAAGAATCGCATGAAGAGCCTATCTTGCCTAATATGTGACATTTGTAGGGCATGCTTGACAAGGAGTGCTATTATTTCTTGGCTCCTTTGCCAAGTGCCATTTGAAGCGGTAAATGCCGCTAGTGATATCATTCAAACAATAGTTGCATTTAACCTTTGTTGTACCCGAAACTAATGTGCAATGTGTCCATAAAAAGTCTTTTTGACATGGCATTATAATCAAATCTGCAAAAACGTTTTAATTCATTCTAGATTTCCATCAAAGGCCACAAGAAAGTTTTAACTTTGAAAACATGAATGATAAAGTTTGAAGGCAATGTGTCAATCTACTAGTGCATTCCAAACAAAGAGGCTCCTAAGCACAAGCTAAGATTGTGAGATGATGATGAGCAATCAAACATTTATGAATATAATTAAGAAAACAGCTTCAAGTTGTCAACCAGCCCTACGACGAAGAAAGTAGTATGCAGAAAAATGAAATTCAAAACCCTTCCTCCTGTCATACATCCTAAGAAAGAGAAGAAACAAAATTTTACGTAGAGTCTCTAGAAGATGGCTTGAAAAAGCAAGACCAGCAATTTAATGAAGTGGTTGAATTTAAAGAACATATACAAAATGAATCTGCAAAAATAGATACAAACAATCCCACAGTCTCTCACATTGTAGTCATTTAATATTCCTCTGTAATGTCCCCTACTTGGGATATTCCTAGATTTTACCCTAAAACCACGATCAAAATCCAAAATAAGAAATTCAATACATTTAAGCTTTGTAAATTTACCAATTGAAATGCCCTTTATAAGTAAATCTTGGTTTAGGTCTTGCACACAAAATTAGTCACTAGAAATTGACATTAGATCATAAGCCATGAAAATATACATATTACTAATTATTAGTGAACATTTTGATATCCATAAAATTCTAATTAAGGCAATAGCCCTTCCAATGTGGATTCCCCATAATAATCTCATTAGAATTTTTTGAAATGGTTGCAAACCACAATCTCAAGGTTGGTCACCCTTTTACTGTGAGAACATGGAAGGTGGGCCACCCTTCCATCCCTCAATCCACCTTGAGGGTGCTCCATCCTCCTTGATCAAGCTCAGCAGCACTTATTCACCTCCCAGCCCACAAGCACTCCATCTCGAGGTGGCATGCTTGATAAGAGCATCGTGATGACTACCTCCCTTCCACCAAGCTCGAGAGCACACATTTGCCTCTCGGTCCACAAGCGCTCCATCTCGAGGGTGGCATACTTGATGGCAGGTTTGTCAGGCCTTCACCTCTCGTGAACTTGAAAGGTTGATCGGCCTTCCTGTTTTGCAATCATTTCTCTAAATTCAAAATAGATTATTATAAGAATCTATTATCCATATTTATAATAAAGAAAGAATCATAATTACTTATAAGGATCAATAATTGTTGCAAGCATCATTATTGTATAGTCGTGTATGTATATATATATATATATATATATGTGAAATGGTGGGTAAGGGAAACCTTTATAGTTTTCACCTTAGGGTTTGACACCTTCCCCTAATTTCATTTGTTATATGGATGTGCAAGGACGGAATGGAGGTTTGATGGATTTGGACAAGGTATGACATTGACTTATAGCCTAAAAGGTGAGTCAACTAGCCCTTAACCAAATCTGGAAATGTCCTAATAGTGAAACGCAATGATCTAATTGTCCTAATGATGCAAATTAGCATTCTAATGCAAATACAATAAATCTGAAATGTCACAGAGAAAATTGAACACCGGAAGCAGAAAGGAGAGGACACTATGCACTTGTGATATAAATTTCAGCTTGATTTGTTGAGACTTTAGTGTCAGGGGCATCACTGTCCTACTAGGTATTTTTCAAATCTATTTTCACTATCTTCTGATGCCAAATTTGCACTTCCATTTCCCGCCTACAAACTTGTCAGATCACTGTTGGATATTTTTGTAATTGAGTTTTCATGAGTTGTCAAGGCCTAGAGTTTCGAATGCAATAATGAATAAAGTGTCTTCAAGCTTCCTTTGATCCTCTTTAACCTGAGATCTGCACATTCACAAAGAGAGGAAATGTTGGGCCATTTTAGGGGCTTGCCTCAATCAAACCTTGTGTAAGTGTTTCCACTTCCACAATGGCAATGTCAATGATAAATGGATAAATGGAAAGAAGGAATGATGAAATCACAAAGTGCTGCAACTCACCACCCTTCAATGGCTTCCTTGAACGACTGAAGTCATGCACATCACTTCAAGGGTCTTGGATCTTGCTTGCTTGATTTGCTTGAATGCTTTGGAGACCTACAACAGAGGTTAACCTTCACAAAAAAATGATAACACATGAACTCACATACACTTTGACATGATGTTGGATCTTGAATTGTTGCAATAAAACTCTAATGGTTACTCTTAACTTGTTGAATAATGTTCTTGATCACAATACTATCTCCTAATGTTCACCTCTTGCTTGTTAATTTCACTTCATGTTCAAATGATGCAATAACTAGGTATTTATATGCTATTATTCTAATTTCCCAAAAATTAAATCCCGATAGCCAACTTTAGATATTCAAATTTCAAATAATAAAATGCCAACACCGACATATTTGAATTTGAAGCCAAAATAGGGGGACATGGGTACCATAGGCGCTAGTGTCCCAGCCCTATTTTCAGGGGTTTAAAGTGTCGAGGACAAAATATTAAATGAGAGCATTTGCTTTATGCTTGCAAATTGTTGGAGAATATTTAAAATAAGTTGTGGAATGCATAATTTTGGAAATTAGGAGTTTAATTAGGTCTAATAACTTAAAAAGGAGCAAACCATAGTGTGAAATTGTCAAGGGTGACAATTTACAACACTACTATATATATATTTCTAATTAATTTCAAAACTTACAATATAAGAATCTATTATTCATATTTATAATAAAGGAACAATCATAATTACTTATAAGAATTAATAATTGTTGCAAGCATCATTATTGCATGATCATATATATATATATTTCAAAATTTACCATTCTTAGTGGCAACCATGGTATGCATCATCAGGTATATATATATATTTCAAAATTTACCATTCTTAGTGGCAAACATGGTATGCATCATCAGGGCCACAATTAAATTAATACAAAATTTGGGGAATGTTTCTATGTATATCCCAATGGCTACCTCCATATCTCAAGTTACTTCAAATGTGCCATCTGGTAATAACAATGGGCTCAATAATTGTATGCAAATTTTGTATCGAATGTGTATATATATATATATATATATATATATAAAATTAAATTCAAAACTTACAATAATCACTTTTGCATGAACATATGTATATATATATTATTTAATCCAATAGATCTCTTATAATTTTCAATCCTTATTCCTTTGTTTCCAATCTGCTGCTTTATTCATTCCATATTGATGCCTTCTTCAAATGATTTTCGCTCCCTTATATATCCCCTACTTAAGGTGGGGTGGGTCGGGCAGGCAAGTCGCACCCCTTCACCAATCATACCCTTGTCAAGGGTCATGCCTTTTCCAATATGGAGCGCTGCCCTTGATTAATTATTATTTATTTATTATTTTTTAGTTATTTATTAATTGTTCCAAGATAGGATGTTGCCTTCTTCTTATCTCAATCGGCCCCCACCACTACCATTTAATTTATATTATTCTTTTTTTCTGGTTGACCACCTTTCTTCTATCACTGAAGGTCCTAACTAAGTCGGCCTCATAAGGAAAAGCTTTTAATATTTGTCAGTGCCTTATATTAATAGGGAATCGCTGTAGTTTCCTTTGGCAGCGATTATTATTCCTGTGCAGGTTGCGATCAGGGGTGTAATGTCCCTTCCTGTTTGTAATAAAAAATTTGCGATTACTTTAGTTTGATAGATGTCCCATGGTATCAAACTAATGATTATCATGCATTTAAATGAATCCTCAACTGGGAAATATGTCCAAACTAATAACTGATTTCAAGGAGTCTATTTGATTGCACCATTCAAAGATATGGCAGAGCTTTATTTCAACTGTAATGTATATTTCTGAACTTGATAATTGAACAGCATTACATAGATGACATTCAGGAATACCAACAGAAATGAGAGATCTAACAATTAACTTAACAACAATTCTGGAAAGATTCACAATGACTTATACATGCTCATAATTGACTACAGCAGACTGTAGGTTATAATGAAAACATCTCAGACCATTAATAGATTACTTTCAGGTTGCATAAGGGCTGTGATACAGATAAAAACTTATCATCACCTACAGACCTCAACATACAGTTTGAGCAATGAAAATGGACCCTTGATTAACAGTACACTACCCAGAATTACTCACAGACTTGCATAACTCAGAAATATATTTTTCAGACTCATCACAAGACTATTCAGTGCATTATAAAGTGCTGTTATGAAGGAAACGATACTCAGAAATTATTAGCAGCTAAGACAAAAGTGGTCTCAGACTGGAAACGAGTTTATAGATTGCCTAGCTTTGCACAGATTGACTAATATAACCATGACAGTGGCTTACAAAAGCAATTAACAGATTTAGCAGCAGAGTTACATATTGCATTGAATATATAAAATATTGCAGACCTGGGAAGTTTGTCACAGAGGCTACGCCAATAATACTGAGTGCCAGGAATCGCCTAGAACACTGTTGCAGACCCATGTCCTTGTTCCAGCAGGTAATATATATAGCCGCCTAGGGTATGCTCAATACACTTCAAACCCAAACGCGTCCTTGTCCAAAACAGCGCCTAGGGTTTGTTGATTAACATGCCTTCTTGGAGGTTGAATAAGCATTCGATGCAATCAGACCAAAGAAACACGTCCTTGCCAAAATATATCAGTCTTCAGCGGCTAGGGTTTACTATGCTCTTAAATCCAACACAGAGTTCAGACTTCCACTCAATGTCACTAAAAATGCCCAGCAAGGAAATGCATTTGAATAACTATCAAAGCAAGCTCAAAATGGTAGCTTATTCCCACGCCTAGGGTTTAGTATGCAGCTTGACCCTAGAGAATGAACCACAATAGAAAGAAGATAATCACTGAGGCTGGAAATTCAATGAGAGATATCGCCTGTGATGCCAGATGAGAAATTATTCACTCAACCTTTAAAACCCTTCACACACAAACCAGAAAGATAAATCACTGTTCAAGTTACTATAGCGCACTGTAGCAGCAGGATAAAAAACTTCTGATTTTGCATTAAAACCTAAAACTTAAATAGGAATATCATTCAAAACTCTTAACTGAATCCTCAGGAACTTAGCTTCTCAGACAAGCTGTAACGTGCCAACCCTTCGACAAGTAAAATTTTTCCAAATTTACACCATGCGAGTAAATAAACAAAGTAACAAACCATCGTAATAAAAAATTTCTTTCTTTTATTGAAAATATACGAACAAGATGCCATATCATATTACAATAAAGATTCCACTTCATTACATTAACTTCACAAGTACACGTAACAAGAATACATACCTTTACAAACATAGCTCCAATGAGCTTTAGAACAAATAGCTGTAAGACGGTCCAAGAATCCGTCCTTTCAAATCTTGGTTCTTTGGTCGCTTGTTGTGAAGGAGAAGCATCACTCAGGCGCTTTTCTACCAACCACGAACTCTTAATGCGGTCCCCTGCACATCTATCATTCAATAGATGGCCCTTCCCTTCGACGAAGAGATTGGTAGAGTAACCGATAACAACAACCAACTGATTATAGTGTTGTGTCCTACATGACTAGAACCTGTGCAATCCGGCAACTCTCGAACTAGCATGTAATACAGGATCACGATGAACTGACAATGTAGTCTCAAGCATCACACAGTCTAAATGGATGTCGTACATTGCACTACTTTGATCAAAAGTGTTTCATTCAGTATGTTCTACTGAGGGTCATTTGTCACATACACTATTCAAGGCCGATTTGACTTAAGGCTAACTTCAGCTACGCATAGGTATTGTCCTTCAATGGGTAAATCTGTCACCCCAGACTAACCTACAACATACTAATCTTCTAAGTAATTACACAAGCTAGGTATATCCTTCAAAGAATAGTCCGTCATCCCATATAACCTATCTTCAAAACAATCTGCTAGCAATTAACCTATTAAGCAAGTAATTACACAAGCCCGCTCCCATGCTTATCCTAGGAGTAGCACAAGCTTTTCGAGTTAATCTAATAACTTAGTTGGGTGTACCTCAAGTGACTCTTGCATTCAATCAAGCCTAGTATATACTTAACTGAGAAACATACTCATCTCCTACTATGGAGTAAATACTAAGTTACTGGTTTGGGTTCGGGGACGGGTGCGGGTATGGGAACCCGGTACATGGGTAAGTGAAAAAAAATGAGGGGTTTGGGTACGTATGGGTACGTGTGTGTGTATATATATATATATATATATACAAAAAAATAAGAGAAATATACAGAATTGTAAAACTAGATCATTTCATAGTATGATACTTGATCATTGATCAATGCCAAATGCCAAAGATAAATATTAAATGCCAATGGATAGTTAAAAAATATTCAACTAAGCCATATCAATGATATCATATACGACTATGTTCACCCAACAAGTACCTGCACGTACCCACAAACGAACCCTGTGGGTACGAACCCTGCAACTAAGAGTAAATATAAACACATTTCAACCCATGTACAAACATATCTAATATAATTAAATACCTATGTTGTACTACATGTAGCATAATTAAATACCTATGTCAAGCAATCTCTTTGACATATCTAATATAATTAGCTGCTTGTGTCAAGCAATCTCTCCTATTATGGAGTACTTGAAAACACATTATAAAAGTAGCCTAAAGGCCTCAATTCCCTTTACAAAAGCAATGTTAAATACTTCTATAGCTCAAACAGAAAAGACATTTCATGCAGCATAGAAAATATAGTAAACCCTTTTAAAATGAAAAGAAGAAGAAACCCCATGTTTGTTATCGCTTTTTCCCAAATACTGATGACAATGTAGCCTTCTCCTTTGGTTGCTTAGTTTAACCCAGCTTCGCAAATCAATTCTCACTCCCTTTCTTGTTGAAAGCATTCTTCTCTCGGAATTAGACAACTCTTCCTCACAAAGTCCACTCTTTTCTCACTCAAAAAACAGAGGATTAAGACTGGTAAAACTCAGAAATGGTAAACAACTAATGGCATATGCTCTTGGTATGATACGTCCCTCTCTATGGAGTTAGTGGTTACACAAGAATACAAGATTATTCTAATTGATGGCATTTGATCACTCCAAAAAAGTAAGCATAAGAACAATGATAATAGGCATAAGATAATCAAGGTTCTCCCTCACTATAAGATGGAATAATGCAGATAGAAATTTCAGTGAAAAGTAGATTGCTGCTCCAGAAATAACTCACAAAAAGAGAGAGAGTGTGGCGTGCCAAATGAAGAAGTTTGGCTGCTATTTATACAACAAGCTAGCAACCACAGGGCCTATAGTTTAGGCATGTGAATCAACACCACTCCCATTTTGAATTGTTCAACTTGGAGGTGGCAGCAACTCAAGCCAGTACTCAGCAAAAGACATGCTGAATTGACTTCCCAATTGCCAGCATCAAGAAGACTGTTTCAAAAGCACATGGGAAATTCGTATTTCTCTCCTCAATTGCCATCTTCAGGAAAGTGAGAAACAGAGGTGGTGCATTCTCTCAGCATCTATCCCTATTCTTCTGATTGTTGTTTGCATAGTTGAATAAATCCATATTCACCAACAGGCACGTTTTAAAGTTGACTTGATCTTTAAATCACAAATGAAAGGACTCTTACCTAAATAGCACTGCAAGTATTTAATCCACTCGTATTAGATCGCTATTAAATAAGACGTTTTCCCTTAAAGCTTTGTCCAAGTCAAATACTTCATATCGATTTCTCTTATTGCCATCCATCTGGCATAACACGTAGGTCAGGTGTTGTTGTGTTTTGCTTATTGTTGACTTTGTCAACTTCCATCGACTTCAATGTTTGCATAGATACAGATTTGGACTCACTTAAGTTTGAATAAGTCTCATTTTATCAACCAAGCATGAATTGGTTTAATTCCTTTGATGATGCGTTTCATTTTAAGGCATTGCACTATCAGGTATAGCGCTATCCTTGCTTATTCTTCATCGACCAAGTCAAAGCCATAAATATTCAAGACGTATTTCATTATTTCCTCCCTGCGTGTTCATGATGATTCAAAGTTCACGTTTCATCATATTAAACTATATCGGCATATACAAGCCAAAGTTTAAATACATTTAATAGATGACAATATTAAATCGACTCTTTTATGCAATTCAAAAATAATTCGATTTCCAATGTTGAGAATATTATGTAATATATATATAACATAAGCCAGTCAACATGCATCCTGATATATATATATATATATATATATATATATATATATATTTTTTCGTAAGGCAATATAATAATAATATTAATATCCACATTATACAGGATGTGTGCATATATACATATATATACATATATATACCTGTATATGCCTCTATGTACACGTATGTGTAGGTATACTATATTAATGCATTTGTATGAGCATATCCATTTGCCAACGTACCCTTGTATCGATATGCATGTACCTATGGATACATGTATATACTATACATTTGTATATATGTCCACATTTGATTCACTTACATCCATTTATGTTACCATCATATTGATAGGTGTGTACGTGTGGTATATCTATACATATGCTTATGCGTGTCGTTAGATCCTCCTGACACGTATGTGCATAAATATACTTCCACCTTCATCCCACCTATCCATATGATCGTAATAACACAAGAATGATCTCAAACCCCAAATAGATAAACATCACTTGTAAAAGTATGCAGAAGTAAACAAGACTCCTAATGCAAACATACAAGCTATGGATGACTTACCTATAACCCACACAAACTGACTCAGTTCACTCAATCTACGGTGGTGCGTGTATGCTCAGATAGTTTACTTTACCGGTTACCCAACCAAGATCTTCTCTTGAGTGATACTTCCACTCCCCTTGGAGAATGAACATTTTCCTACAACCATTAACACATGCACTTGGCAGTCAATTGTTCACAATATATGCAACGTATATAAACATCTTCAAAGTTAGAATAACAATAATTCAATAACCATCTATTCACATATATGCAGTATTTCACCATGAATAACATCAATTGAGATAACATCAAATGAGATATCATTCATATTGATAACAAGGTACAAGCATCATTAATTCATCTCCAAAATTCACATTTACCCTATGTAGTAATAGTAAATAGTAACTTCTCAATTTGGGGTGTAACAGAAGCAAATTTCAAACCTCAATCCTCAAATTTGGTTGCTGAAAGTGACCATTAAATTTGCAATGAAACACTTGTAGAAACCCTGAATGGATTCCTCGGCAATCTCCAACTAGGGTAGATAGTTTCACTACTGAAACTCATGCCCTAGGGTTCTCAAACCCACTGACAAGGAAGCTTCAGAAAAGCTCTCCAATGAAATGAGCAAATAACTTCAAGCATGAGAGAAATGACATCCTCTACAACTTAATCAATTAAATTAATTAAGTCACTTTCCCACAAATTTGAGGACATTACAAGGGGGGTATGACATCCTCTACAACAAGCAAGAAAGAATTAAAGCAGAAGCACTTTAGGGAATGCCTAGTTCTGGTATATTATCTAATGAATATCAAGTTTCATCTAAGGTGAACATCCAGACGAGGAAGAAAATGTGAACCAAACATAGTTGGGAAATCTTTCCTCCAAGGCTTGAGTAAAAGCATAGAACTCCTTATTGGTGGTTGTAGATTTTGATAAATATAGTAATTTATATGAATTTTAAATAAAGTATTTGATGCAGTTTTCTCTCAGATCTGCAAGGAAAACTCTGGTTGCAGTTTATAACAATGAGCAGGAAATTAAAATCAACTAACATCAGAAGCATTATTTTTTATCTTTATTACAACATAGATTATCTTCATTATCAGAAGCTAATAAAGTATTTCATGTATTCAAGAACAGAATAACATCACTAATATATACAATTAACCATCTATATTCTGAGTAAGTAAAGGCTTTGTGGGCATTTTTAATTAGTTTTTCTAATGATAAATAAGGAAAAGGGAAAAGGATATTCAAAATAGTTGAGCATTGTCTTAAATCAAAGCTGCAAATTTCTCAAACTGTTGGAGCGAGCTACAAACATATTTTAAAAAATATCATAG
The DNA here is from genome assembly GCA_007115665.2 of Sequoiadendron giganteum. Lineage (NCBI taxonomy): Eukaryota > Viridiplantae > Streptophyta > Pinopsida > Cupressales > Cupressaceae > Sequoiadendron > Sequoiadendron giganteum. The sequence goes on from CM021100.1 coordinate 886,849,903, forward strand.
TTGCCAGGAGACTAGTATTGGTATTGGTACGAGAGACTGGTACCAGTACCGGTACAGTTTTTTTGAAAATAGGAGACGAGGGTACTTAGAGACGCCATCTTTTTTTAATATAAATAAAAATTAATAGATTAATAATTTGTAGAAAATATGATTACATTATAATTTTTTTCATGTTATAATTTTTTAATGCTTTTAAATTTCACCGGAGATGCCAAAATTTCCGTCAGGAGACTACATGTCAAGTTTCCATGCTGCTGGAGGCATTTCCGAGGACATCTCCAGTACTGGAGACACGTACCAGTCTCCGAGACACGTCTCAGGGGGGCAAGAGACTCATCTCCCGGCAACACTGATAAATATTGATTGATATTATTATGAATTCAGCCACTTAAATTTGTAGTTACAGATTTGTAATTGTAGTTCCACGAAGATGATCTCATCCTCGAATAAATTATTCAGTTGACATTCATTGTTTGTCTTTTATAGATTAGTCAGGGTTTTTATTGGGGTCCTCATCCATGCTTATGAAAAATACACCATGTACAAAAGTGACTAGTACTGGCCTAAGAAAAAAAGAATGAATAGACTCAAGGTCCAAAGTTCTAACAACCATATTTTATGCACTATGAACTCCAAAATATGTCATTAAGTTCATTTCAGTGCTGGCTGCAACCATTAAGACCTCCTAATGAGCAGATGAAAACTTGCTTGCATATGCACCCAAAGATAACAACAATACTATACCCTAATAAGTGAATCCACTTAGCTCCACATACACCTATGCAAAAAACACAACATACTTGCATGATCCATAAAGGATTTATTAGTTTTCAGACAGCGTAAGATATATTATGAATTGCATTACTAAATCACCCAAGCATCATTGAACCTATCTCTGCCCCTAAGTTACTATGAACAAGAGATAGTATAATGGGGGATATGTTTGTTCTTTCACCTCCTAGACTGGTAAAAGATTACTATGGGTTCTGGGTTGGTATACTGGGCAACAGAATCACATAAAATTAATTCATATGTGACTCTAAAACATTGAGATTACTTGCATTTGATTGGAAGGCCTTCATTACACACAGATGAAATAAACCTGAGAATAACACTTCTATATGCAGGAATAAAAATGGAACTTGTTCGCATGTAGATAGTCGACGGTCGCCAAAAAACTCGACCACTTCCCAGTCGCAACACGTTCCAGTCGTAGGTGGCTTCCAGCAGTGAGTTCAACCTATGGCGACCACCTATTAATTAAAAAACACACACATATTTTAAGGTATTTTTGCACCTTTTTTTTACAATTTTTTAACGATTTAAACAAAAAAATCGTGATTTTCAACGATTTCGGCCTCAGTCAACGTTCTCATAAAAATTGCATTTTGCTGGAAAAAATCGGGACCTGTGGCAATTTTTTCACAATTTCTGCTTCTTTGGTTTCAAATATACTAACCTACTTTCCATGATGCCAGACATGAGTTGCTTCATACAATTTCATTCTCTATTGATTTGAGATTTATTTTAGACTCTGCAATCTTGATAACTAGATGCAAACAATACATAAACAACATCCATCTAATGTAAATCTCATGCCGAAATACAAACCATAAATAAGAAAACCACCATCCTCATATCAAGTCTCAGCAATAAATATGCTTAAGTTCTAACAATTGGTAAACTTTTATGATCAGACCTAAGCTCAAAGTGATTTTTCAATGTGTTATGTCCCTGCATTAGGTGTGAGTGCACAATCTTATTCAACAATACACAAGGTAATTCACCCATTGTAAAAGTTTAGCCTTCAAAAATTTACAACACTGTCCTATTGCTTTGCATGAAGCTTTCAATACAAAACGTTGACAAATGTCCACCCTACTATATAGATGTGGGACCCTTCCAAACAAAAATTATCTAAACTTCATGTATATTAGCATATTATTTGTCATCTTGTTTGAACATATTCTTACCTTAAATTTCTTATCTATCAAAAGGGAATGCCACAACGTTCCTACTCTAGGCCAATAAAGATGTGAGAGGAACAGAAAAATGGGATCAAGAGCTCAAAAAATGACAATGAACATTTTTAAAAAAACTATGAAGTAGAAAACAACGAGGATATATTATAAAGACCTTACTAATCATGGAAAAGAAAAAGCATCTTTCCAAACTTGTAGGTGACAAAATATCTTTTGGTTGAAAATTTTTATTGAAATTGGAGAATAAGTTACAAAGAATAGGATCAAACTAAAATTTGCAAGGACATTTTCCACAAAAGAAGTCTCTGCCAGTTAGATGTACCTCTGCCAGTAAAGAAAAAAGTTTTACTTGAGATGTTTAGGTCCTAGCAGGAAAGCAATAATCTAGTGCAACTACAATTTTTAAATCTAAAGATTAAATTGTCAACTAATTTGAGCATACCCTCACCTACTACCTAGCAGTCCCAAGTATGAATATTTATGTGGAATATTAATAATAATAAATAATAACCATGTTGATCATGAAATGAAAGAGCTCAAGTAGCAAACCATGTCCAACTCAACAACATGCATCTCTAAAAATTGAAAATATAAAAAATCAGTAAATAATATCCATATTATCTAACAAATTGATTATAGATATGGTCAGCAGAGAATATTTATTTGATTATTGCTATTAGCAACACAGCTAATGAGAAAAATATGGACCTCAAAGGCATATTTACCTGCATATTTAAGGCTACCATCTGAGCCCCATGAAACCAAGCAATCAAAGGGTTATAATTTGAGGAATCAACCCGAGTACCCTTTGGATATACTCTCAAGATGTTTCTCTGTGTGAATCTGCAGTAAACTAACAGTAAATACCAAACTACCAAGGAAAATTTGTAGACAATTTTAAATATAGAAAATGACTTAAGTCATCATGAGTTACCTAACCACATGACTAGAATGAGAACTGGTAACCTTTTCAAGTTGTGGCTCACTTAAACTAACACGTCTGACCTGCTTCTCCTCCACTTTGATAGCATCCTTCAAGGTTCCTCCTTTTGGCTTCCCCGCTCTAATTGTTATAAGGCGCTTGTACTCGGGTGCTGCATCTTTATCTGGGTTGCTTTGCGAAGTCTCTTCGTCATCAACAAAATCTTCTGTAACCGGCTCAATGGCATGTGAATCCTGCCAGTATACAGCTTTAAAATCTTAGAAGTTGGAAATGAGTGAAAAGGGAGAGAAAACATGTTGATTTTACGAAGGGAAGAGGAAAGTATCAGAAAACAGGGATAATATGGACAAGAAAACAGTAGCAGGCACATAAATATTTGAATTGTATACACTTATATGAGTACTATCACCTTTACTTCACTTGGCACAGCTGCACGATAATCTGGGATTTCATCACCCCAAGGTTCTTCATCAGGTGTTTTTTGTTTCAACTTGTCCCCATTTGCCTTATCTTCAGCAATCTTAGAATCTGGATAATCCTTTGGAGGTTTAGTTGAGATGATGATGCGTTCCTTCAAGGATTCTGGTGTAGGGAATTCTTCCAAGACTTCTGAAGCTGGATAATAGAGCAAATCCCCAAAGGTTTGGGTGATCAACTGTCATAAAATTGCTAAACAAGTTAAATGAAGTCAAAGCTGCCCTCTATACAGTTTAGTTTAAAAAATAGGCAAATGAAAGAATCTCCTAAGTGCAAGACTAGTGATTTACCTCTGCTGCTTTGGCTTGAAGATCTTTGGTAAGGTGATCCTCCAATGTTATTATGACTGGATACTTGGATGCAACAAAGGCATGCCTTTTTATTGAATCGAGACATTTCTTAAAGTCTACAGGAGTAGTCAAAGTCCTGAATTAGCAAACATTTTGTTCATCAGTGAATTGAAACTGGTTATTTTCAGCTAGCAAACACAGAAAGTGCTTACCATAAAAAATGCAGTCATTAAATATGTACCGTAACGTATGAGAAATTTTAATGATATAAATGTGGTAAATGAAGCAGTCTGCTGTTCAAGAATGCATGATGTGGTGATTGATTATAGTTGAGGGGCACTTGTGTTACATCCCACCCTAGATACTTAAAAACAATTTTACTTTTTGTAATTATGACAAATGAATGATGCAAATTTTGATTGAATATTGCAAGAAATGTTGAGATCTTCTATGATTGGGTTTTGTTAGAGCAATAAGGAATTATGCCATTATGATATGAGCTATGATTTATTTCAGTAGGAATAAATTGTGTTTATGATGCCCTAGAAATAGAAGAGCTGGTTAAAAGAAAAGTTTATTTTTCATTAAAAGCATAGATAGAGAATATGCAATAGTGATTTTATGATATTTTGATGTCAAACTAACTTCCATTTGTTTGGAGTTTGATGCAGGGTAGCAGGTACCACAACTTCCGAAGGAGGGAAAGTAACATCTGAGTAGAGAGGTAGTGTTGGGATGATCTGGAAATTGCAATCTAAGTCGGGACTAGGTCAAAAGGATCTAGGAACCCTAGAAGGGGGTAATAGGAGTCTTAAGTTGAGGTAAGTCTTTTGTGTGATCTTTTTGGGTGTGGTTTTGTCGTAAGTGGAATTAGGGGTTTGATACCAATTTTCTAATTCCTTACCGTCAAAAATTAAGCTAAGCAAGCGTATACGCACATGTAGGAAGAACTTGCATACATCACTTCGGGTATATGCATATGGACACAGGTGCATGATGGCAAGCGAATTCACGTGCCTGTGATTGTGCACATGCATGCATATGCACATACACGTACCAACGCATTTAGGCCAATACATGCGTATGAACGACTACTCAGTCTAATTTATTTCTTTTCCTGACGATGAAACCTATTTTGACACCTTGAACTCATCAGTAAGGTATTACTGCCTTTTTGACTCTCATATCTGTTCCAGATGGCCATATTAAATATATACTGCCAATATTTATACTTCTACAGGTAAAGTATAATAATGTTTCATGATTGCTTATAAATTAATTAATATTGCATGGAGGCATTTCATTAAATATTTGAATACTCACTTAAGGTTTGAAAGACTAACATTTTAAATATATAAGTATTTAAGTGATTTTATATTTTCAAAAGAGGATATTTTATTAAAGTCATGAGAAGACGTTTATAGTAGGCTTGCCACCAAATTGATGGTGATAAAAGATTTAAATATTTAAAATTATATTAAACCCACATATTTGAAATGAAGAGGTGGGGCCACCTTAAGTTGGCGAAATGTGTTTATATCTTTATTGAATTTATTAAAACTAAAATTGCCACATTCCTTGGGCGTATGGTTAAAATCTTGCAAAGGCGGTTCCTTGTTTTTAGCCACAAAGGTGGCGCAATAGTTAGGAGAAATATAGCCTGGCTTTATCCGCCACATGAGAGTGTTTTTCTTTGGTTAATTTTCTTTTTCTTAAGCTAAGATCAATCTCATTTTGTGGAGGGTGAGTTGGAGAAGATTTAGGAGGTGGTTACCATAACCACCTAGTAACCAATCGACCTGATTTAGTTGGGGATTCTTGCAAAACAAACTCATACTTTTCTTTGGAAAAAGGAGATACGATGGTTTTTCTTTGGGAAGATAATAGAAAATGCCACAATTAGAAGAACTATCTTGGAACACGAATTGTCTTAAAAAGAGGGAGAAGACAGGCATTAGCAGCAGGGGCTGGGATTGAGCTGAAGAAACTTGAAGTTTCTTGCATTCATAGTTGCTCAAATTCAGTTTTATCAGACTCAGAGCTTCATTGCGGGCACATCTACTCTTTTTGAGTATATTTTCTATGAGAATTAAGTGCTCTCTTGCATGAAGATAATTCAAGAGATTATTGCAGCATATTATTTAGTTTTACATAATCAAATATAGTTGTTCTTGTTTGTAAACTGTTCTGTACAGTATGGATATAGTGTGCTGGAATGCTGGAAGTATCCAGATTGTTTATTATGCCATAGATAGACGGAATCATTAGCTACAGCTTCTTAGCGCCCAAACCAACTTAATGGTTATTCTGAAAGAATCATCTGAAGGCTAAACTGTAGCATGCATTTTGATTTGCCATTGTTTTCCTAGCAAGAAATGATAGGAAGTCAGGAAGGTTAATTTGGAACTTAACCAGAAGCTAAAGATATTAAAAGAATGGCAAGAATTTAATCTACAAGAATGAACATGCTGATATTAAGTCAACAAATGAAAGAAATTCTCAGATAAAGGAAAACGTACTGTTTTGCTTCTAAAAAAAAGAAATAAATTCTGGTTTTGTTGCTTGTTGCTAAGTACCTAACCATGCATGCCAATTTGATGGCCAGTCGCTATAGTGCAGTTTGAGCACAAAAATGTATAGAGGATTAGAAGATTTCTTCTTTGTTTTATTTGATGTGAAAACCTTGATGGGTACTATGCTAGAAATGTTTATTCCACGCTGAACTGTCAGCCATGGGAGTCATGAAGGGTTTCGTAAAAACCCTAGTTTCATATATATTGGTCATACGTGGCGGGTAGCCAAATAGGAGTGTGTATTTTGGAAAAAACCTAAAGTGGGTCAAGAAAGTTTACCCTAGGATAGGTGTCCTTTGTAAGAGTAAAGGGCGGAGAGAAAATCTCTTGAATACCCTAGGTTAGAAGAGTTTTCCAAGTCGAGCAAGGTGGGTGAGTCTGTACGGAAGTACAAAACTATGGCCATAGTAAGTGCAAGTGCCACTGATTGCACTTTAGTACTCACAACAACCTAGATACCTAACTAACCAGAGTTGCCAGCTTAGTAGGAAGGTATCCTTAGTAGCATGGCAGAGTTAGATAGGTAGGGTTTACCACCAGAGCTCAGATGGCAATTCTAGAGGGTTTCCAACATTGCCTTTCGTAAGAAGGGAAGGACCCCTTTTGGTTAGGAAGGTGTGCGGGGGACCGCGCGAGTCTGTGGTTGGCGGAAAAGCACTCGGATGATGCTTTCCCTCTCATGTAGATGGCAAGCCGAGTCTTGGAAGACACAGTATCCAAATGAGAACTTCTAATCTCTTACTTATGTATCTCTTGCCGTAATGCTTGAATAGAGGAATTCAGTATTTGCTAATGTTCTTGTAAGATGTTCAATAGAATGCTATCTTAAATGTTATTTCAGTAGTTAAATGGTTGTACCTTACCATGTTTCTTTTCAAAAAAAAAAATTCCTAGTATAAATGTATCAGCTTATTTGTTTTAAGTTGTTCAATGAAACCTGGATGTTACAACTTGGACTTGGATCACAAAAAAATCAGAAATCTATATCAAGAATGTTCAATGTCTGTGGATGTTTCAGAATCTACTACGTTTTTGGTTATTGATACTCGTCTAATTTAAGTATGATGTTTTCAACATGATTAGCAAAATCCATAAATTTAGAACAAACAATAATTATTCTATAAAAAACACTTATTAGAAGCATAAAAATCATTTCCATTCCATATACCCTGTAAAGTTTAGAAATTTTCTTAACCAGCTGGAAATTTATACCTTCCATGAAGAACAAGTATGTCATCTTTTGATGAATTTGGCCAAATATCCAACTCAATTACCCGTACACCTTTCTCAAGAGCTTTGATGATAGGTGCATCACTACAGTCACTGCTCAGCTGATTACCTGTTAAATATGAATTATGTCCCGTGTATATGAAGTAGTGAGACAATGGTGCTGTCATGTCATGGTGAACCTACATTACCCATCAATGAAGTCAGCTCACCAAGATAATCAACCATTACAATTAGTCCACTTAATTTCTATTGTATTGCATCAAATTCTCAAGAATTTATAAACTCAATCAGCAGTATATGCATTTTTAAATCTGTGACTATATCAAGAAATCTACCTTCATGTATGTTCCAAAAGTTCAGTGACATGCTAGATTCGCTTTTCATCATACTGCACAAAAGTGAAATAAATGTACTTTCTTTAACCTGATATTATAATTTCTAATTTGCATAGTTATTTAGTTTATTAGTCATTTAAATTTTATATAATGTGCAAATGGTATAGAAAGGGTATGGTTCTCCTTGAGAGAAAAATCGGATGGCTGATATCTGTCAAATAATGTTCCAAAGTTTCTCATTTCTTTCTTACCTCTTAGAAAATGCTTCATATGAAAATTAGAGTCTGCTACATTCTAGCGTAATGTGATATCCCCCTTAGTTTTTTTAATTTCTAACACAATAACTTCACCCATTAATGTTAGCTTAATGAAAGATAAGAAATCTGGAATGCAAACCTTCACTTTCTGATCACCCAAATCCTAGAGTGGGCAAGGTGAGAGCATACGGTGTAAGGGGATTTGTTAGCTAAACTGGAAAAGCTGGAAATACAATGATATTGGTGGCAAGCCGACCAATATAGAAAATGAAAGTACTTAGACGGCAAGCCAGCCTCTTCCACTTTTCAGCGAGCTACAATGAAAGTAAATGGAAATGAAATTGCTTAGGCTGCAAGCAAGCCTCTTCCACTTTTCAGCAGGTAACAAAAGGAAACAACAAGGCAGCAAGCCAACTTCGATGAAAGTACAATATACTAAAATAAATAGCTGACTAGTACTACTAGAGTAGCGATTACAAATGATATCAAACACAGTATATCATATAAGAGATTCATAAAACAATTAGTCCAAATGTTAGGAATTCATCTCTAAACAACATATTGACAAGGCATCATGTAAAATATGAAAATATGACAAAGATACCAGGTCTGATATGAAGAAGCAGCAATATGATTTTCTGATCAGCAAGCTTGAATCCCACTCATATGCTCGTAACTTTGTCAAATCACCTCCAAATGACCCCAAAGTGGAAGCAAATGATGCCTAGAGGCTAGGCACCCAATCTCAAGCCAACAAACCACTCCAAACTGCTTTGATTTTTCAGCATGTATCCTGAGGCAACAACAGCAAATGGTACCGCCTTCTAGGGAAGGGCAACCTTGACTATAAATCACACACTCCGCTATAAATAACCAAAACTTGAGTATAGGGTCGCCCAAGCTAGAGGAATGCATAGAAACAATACCGAAAACCAATGCCCAACTCCTCCGCAAGGTATAATAAAAAGGGTGCTTCAGCCATACTCAAACCAGCAGCAACATGAAACTGAAGGAAACACTCCCAAAAAAGCACAAACTGGAAAACAACTCACTACCACACCCTCTGAAGATGAAGGAGCACCAACAATCAACTAGGAGCTATCTTGCAAGCCCAAAACTAAGAAAGGCTAGGAGGTATTCCAACCCCGAAGCAAAAGTCTGGATAAAATCCGGCAACGCTTCATTATAAGATGAATAATGGATCCCCAAATGAAGAGGCAAGGCACTGTAAATATAGATTTCCAAACCCAAGAGTTTGAATTTGCTTTTCCCTCCAAAAGGGACGCCACATTTGGAGCAATAATGTATTTAATAAAATCACTTTATCCCTCATACTTGGGTGTCCACCTTAAAAAGGCATAAATTAAACCTAAGAAATCTATTTATCTCCAATTTTGGCGTCCATACCCATGAAGTCCACTTTTAAGAACAACTTAAGTTATGTTGCCTAGGTGTGGGGTCCAAAAGCAACCTTAAAATATAACATAACTTAAATTATTTAACTTTCCTTTTCGAGCTCCAAGAATGTTGGAGAAGCCATTGCCAAAACAGAACTACCTCACTGCCAAAATTAGACACTGTGTGCTAAGCTGCTACCAAACTGCATTGCCAAAAACAACACTTCCTAAAAATAGAATACTGCTAAAAATAGTAAGTGACTCCAAACTCCATTTGGGCACAAATCGGGCAACAATCGTAACTTACTAAAAATAGTAAGTCCAAAAATATCCTCTAATTGAAATGCATGTTGCACCCCTCTAAAGCTCTTTGAAAACCCAAAAAAACCCAAAATGAAAAGACTAACTACCAAACTCTTGCATGCAACCCCTAAAACTCAGAAGGAAACCTCCTAGAAAATAGGAAACCCTAATTTTTCCTCTGACTATCCTACAAGCCTTCGGAAATAGGCTAACAATCACTAGAAAGCATAGGTCTAAAATTGGGGACATTACATGTAACCTGGGAATTATAAATAATTTGTCAAATTCAATTTGGCATTATCTTAACATATGCATACTTAATTATATGGTGGGAGTTTGCTACTTTTTGTCATAAGCAAAGATTTATATATAGTAGTTAATCAAGTTCAACTTGGCCTTACCTTGAGGCATATTTAAAAACTATATTATTTACTCTTTATCGAAATCTAGTTGAGCTTGAAAGCATAATTATAGCTACATCAATCTATCTTTTTTTGTTCATTTGTGGATTCTTTCACTTGGGATCTCTCTCTTATTACGAGCATATGTCAATGTAAATTAAGCATGCAAAAACAACTGTCACTGAGAAAGTTTTGTACAAAAGACAAGCAAGGAACATGAATCTCCCCACCTTTGCTTTCAATGTTCACATTGATTAAAAGATATGTTAATGGTTGTATCATTTGTATCACCAAGTTGTGCTTCTAATTGATAAATGCATCCAAGAAATTACATGTGCTTTAAGCCTTTGTAGCCAATAAACTTTGAAATGTCAACAAGCAGTCCAAGTTGTTGCCAAGATGGAAACCAAACACTAGGAAAACAAGTGTACAAGTTAAGCCAAAATGGCTGATACAACCTGATTAATGGACACCAAAAAATTGGGTTTTAAATTTTCATTCCTAGGAGCCATGTCAAGTGTTGAATTTGGTTAAAAGATTGAATTCAAATATGGATGCTAGGTACTCTAGAAAAGCAAGGCATGGGGAAAGTCTTGGAAGAGACAACCCAAGTACTAGTAGCAAAGCCAAAGCTTACCCGAAAGGAAAATTTACCACTAGAAAAATGCACACACAACTTTATCAACCACATAGTTTTAGCTTCAAGCTTTTGACCTACTAGGACATTTGACATTGGAGTTTACTATAAGAATTATTGAGTGTTGCTATTAAAGAGCTTTATCAATTCATGTTTAAATTGTTGGAATTGTGTTGTATCTTTTTCATGTTTTGTAGATGAGCTAGGAATAGCTTGAACATTTTTGGGAGAGATTTTTCAAGTGTTTTATTTCTTTTTCTTTTTTTTGATGAATGTTCCTACTTTAATTTATATTAAAATAAAAATAGTACAATATTCACGGAAAAAGTTAGGTTGGTAAAAGGCACACCCACAATGTCTAACAAGACCAAGTCCAAAGCATAGATAAAAATAAACAACACAATGAAGCAGCTAATGCAATGCCAACATTAGGCAGATCTTTATAATCAAGTTGTTGACCCCAAATATTAGTGAGGTTAGTGTCATCAACGGGCTCCCAACTATTGTGCATCTTCCATCTTAGGAGTGTTTTAGACATTGCTAGGTGCAAACTAGAGAAATGGCAAGTTGTAGACAAGGAAATTTGTCAAAACTAGGCCAAGTAGCCTCCCCACAACCCTAAGAAGAGGCAAAAGGTTGATTGGAGGGCAATCAAGGAGGATAGGACCAACCACGAGCAGCAAAGCCTTAAGAATTATGAGGTTGAACCCCTCAGAATTGAGATCTATGGCCTGTCCTAGTAGACTAATTATGACCACTCTAACGACCCCTTGGAGGAGAGGAAGAGTCCAAAGGCACCCTGGTGACAATATAGGGGGCATTTCCCCAATGTTCTACCAACTCCTAAAGATGGGCAACCTCAAGTACAACTTTGCTAAATTGCACTTGAATCTGCATGAAACATTAGCGCAAATCATAGCCTTGGTGTAAAGAGAGAAATGAACATCTCTATTGCAATTGGTAAACAAAGCAAAAAAATTATCTTTCCAAATACAAAAAGATAGTCTCCACCTTGAAAACATGCCAAAGTTGGGTGTATTTGTGTAGAGTCAAGGTCAATCCCCCAACAAAACCTTCTGCCAAGAGAATGGAGAAGGACAAAAAGGTTTGAAAAGGTTGTGGATCCAACTCCAGGCTTCTTGTGCCCAAGAGCAAAACCAAAAAAAGTGCTTGAGGCTTTCCATATGTCCACATAAAGGATAGTGAGGGCAAGGGATGCCCATGCGTAGAAGTCAATTCCCAACGGAAAGACCTTGATAAAGAATGCACCAAGCAAAATAAGCCAATTTAGATTCCAACATAGTAGACCAAATGCATTGAAACCGATGATGCCAAGTTCCAGGAGAAGATTGAAGTTGCCAATGATGCTTAAGTTGTTCAACCATAGGCAAATGTGGAGAAAACCATAAATAGCCTTAACAAGGCCTATAATTCTAAAAAGGGGTATCTGGATACCATTTCCAATCTTTCCACCAAGATTTGGGAGACCGAACCCCAATTTTATGTAACATTTGGAGGGAATAGAAGCAATAACAGCTTGAAAATTCTCTTGGTCTTGATTAGCAAGCTTGAATTTAAGCTTGAACTCAAGACACATTAAAAAATTCTTGATGGCTTTATGAATAAGGTCTAGAAGAGTTCACATCCCACATTTAAAAATGCAAAGAGCATGAATCCTAGGCAGCTTGGCCAAAGGCCAACCTTGAGACCTAAGAATGGGAAACCACCAAATGGATTGTTGATTGACGGATAACCCATTGCGAAAATCATTTCCTACCCATCTAAGCCAAGGTTTGACAACTTCCCAAGATTTCCAAATACTTTTGATAACAAAGGTGCCTTGGATAATAAAAGGCTCCTGCATAGTAAGAAGGGTACCCAAATCTAAGCCTTTCCAAGCAAGGTGCACAAAAGGGATGTCAGTGCTAATGTAATGTCGAACAAGAATTTTTCATGCTTCGTTACCATCCAACACTCTGATAATCCATTTCGCACAAAGGGAAATGCCATGTCGACAAATGGAAATTATACCAAGACCCCCAGCATCGCGAGGAAGGCAAAAGAACTCCCAGGAAAAGCAATGGAAGCCTTGATGCCTAAAGGAAATAGTGGAGGAGCTTCTCAATCTCCAAGTAAGAAGCCTTAGAAGGAACCCAGCAAGAGGAATAGTAAACATGAGTGGTTACAAGAATTTTAGTACAAATCTAAAACTTACCCACCACCAAGAGAGGCTTGGTAATCCAATACAAGAGTTTTTTCTCACTTCTAGCAATAACAACTTGCCAAAGCTTGACGGACAAGGCTTGGAACACAAAGGGAATCCCCAAGAATCAAAAGATTTCACTGTGGTCAACCCATTTCCATCCAAAAGAATCAAGCCATGCCGGCTTGGGGAGGAAGGACTAACAATAACATTGGGTCTTTTGCCATTGAATTCTAAAGCTTGAGGCTTGGCAAAAATGTCCAAGCAATGCAGGGCTTGATTGACATTGTTCTCATCCTCAAGGAGAGTGAGGAAAGAATCCTTGTCAAAGTGACCATTAAACAGTTGCTGGGAAAATTTGGGAAGAGAAATCCCTTTAATATGAGATTGAGAAACCACTTGAGCAAGTAAGTGGCCAAAACCTCCAACAACCAAAACCTCCAACAGCCAAAACATAAAGAGTTGAGGCGAGAGAAGGGAAGGCTATTGAGAGTGGTGTGCCCATTCCATTCCTTCCTAGACAATAATAATATTATCCAAGATAAATTTGGATTTTATGAATCCTATTTGTTCAAGACAAACAATCAGGGGGAGCATGAAGCAACATTTGATGGCCAATGCTTTGGCACTGAATTTGTAGGAGACATAAAGTAGCATGATAGGCCTCCAATTGCAAACTTCTTCAGGAACCCCAGACTTAGGTATGAATTTGATATTGCCTTTATTAATTATGTTGCCCAGTGATCCAATTTGCATGGCCTCAAGATAAAAATGATACAAGTCACCGCCCACCGTATTGCAAAAAGTTTTATAAAACTTGCAGGTAAAGCCATCTAAGTCGAAGGCTTTATCATTGACCATAGTAAACATTAATAATGCCAAAGGAATAATTATTGACATTGAAAAGAACCCATAGAACGTGGTTGGTGGGGTAACAACCATGATTGACCAATAACTCATGCCATGTAGGAGAGTGAAAGGTGGCAATCCCTCCACAACTAGACTCATGGCTACTACAAAAATGAATGACTGAAAGGCTAGATAACACGACACACTACAAAAATCAAAAAACCAAACACCTTGACTTCTTGAAGGTAAAGAATGTCTAAATCTAAATATTGAAGACGAGCATCAAGAACAATATTTCCATGGGAATTTTCTTAGACCTCAAACATTCCACAAAATAAAATTCATTAATGAGTGTCGATGGTCATCTCCTTTTTATCCATCTCGTCTAGAGAAAAATAACTATTATGAAGCAACACATCATTTGTCACAAAGCTTCCAATTTGGAAGCCAAGCTAACTAGAAAGACATTTCAATGGCACAAACTCTCCTTCTTCCAAGCACCCAGGTGAGTTGCAAGACCTCCTTTTCCTAGTAGGAGGGGAAAGGCGATGGGCCATGACCACAAGCAATTGAGCAACTACTAGATAATGCATTTTCACCTCACCAGATGGCTCCCAAAGAAGGGAAATGGGAGATTTCCCAATGTCAAGGGGTTTTGCAGGTGTCTACCCTGACGAGGGTTTTACCAAAGGCTTTGGGCGCAAAGATGCCAATAAACAATCTCAAAATCTTATGCTCAACAGATTGGTAGCAATTGCATGTGTTGGGCAAATTGATATATTGAACCTGTTGACAATAGCAAGTTTGGCCAACTTGTATATCCACAACATCTTTGAGGTCCTTGGAGAGGTTTATCTCCACACAAGGATGAGCCGAATAGAATCTTTCAAGTTCTATGTGTACCATATTGCTTAGCGCAAACGCTATTTGGGGTAGAAAATTCAAGCACGGCAAGGGGAGACCAAGGAACTTGACCCAAAAAGTAACTCAAAGAGACTTGTCCTCAGAAATGACAAAGTCATGAGTCTGAGGTTTTAACACTAAAAAGAATGGACAAACCAGGGGCACTGCTTGAGGACAACCTCAACATGGTTGGCTTCAGTAAAGCGAAAGAGAAAAAATCCTTTAGTGAGGTTTAGCACGACAATAAGCCAAATCACAAGTGGGGTCCAAGCTTTGCCAACCCAATCTCTAAGCATGCTTTCAAGGGGAACCCTACCCACAAAATATTCAACTAAAGTGAAATTATCTAACCATTTGCAAGCATTATCCAAGAATGGGAAGAACCACATTTGGTGGTGTTTTAGGGGGCGTAACTTGTGGAGCACCTTGGGTACAAACTTCTGAGGGCACTTGAACGAGGG
Source organism: Sequoiadendron giganteum (assembly GCA_007115665.2). Lineage (NCBI taxonomy): Eukaryota > Viridiplantae > Streptophyta > Pinopsida > Cupressales > Cupressaceae > Sequoiadendron > Sequoiadendron giganteum. Next base: position 886,865,144 of record CM021100.1, read on the forward strand.
AGCCATGGATGTCACCTCCAACCTTCAACTCTAGTAGTGGTAGATGCAGAGGAAAGAAAGGTTGAGGCCATATAAAGAGGGCAAAAAACATTAGCAAGCTAAGCAACGTAACCCACACTGCAATAAATGTAAGCAAACAAAAAATCCTACAAAAATGCAGTATGATGCGAATGCATAGCAGAACAAAAACCTTCTAGCTTCCAGAGCTACCTTTCCTCATCAATTTTCTTTCTTGCAGGATCTCATTATTATCAGATTTTCTATTTTTACTTGTGATTTTAAATAGTTTTTAAAATATTTTATGCAAATTGTAAAACCCCTTGTGGTACGTCTGCACATGTATAAGTATTGAGTAAGAGCTTTATTGTTGTATATTGAACCATTTTTATAAAGAATGAAAAAAATTAGTATGATACTGTTCTACCAGAAAACATCCAAACAAAATATAGTATATATTTATTTTATATATTATCCTATTAATTTATCAGAGCTTCTATTATACGGATTTATCAAATTTCTGTTTCCTACATTCACCCTTTCCCATGACCACACATTTACTTATTTCAAAAATCGAGAATCACGAAAGAAAAGTTTTTAAATCAGTGGATACTAATTTAAAATGATACTTCATGCAAATTGCCATTCGCTTTGGACCAATAACACCTACTCATTTTACCTCATTAGATTTGACAGGCAAATTACGGTCATCATTGAACAAATAACGCAAGAAAGCTTCGAGGTCGAGCCCTTGGTGGCGAACTGTAACAGTGAAATGCGATCGCGGTCTATGAGCATCAATTGCCTTCTGAGCATCCACCTCGTATGCTTCGGCTTCACCCTGAACTTCTACGAGAAATTTCTGCAGAAGGATGACACTCATAACACCATTTTCAGAATAATTTTGGAACAATTCCTTTATTTCTCTGGGTGGCTCAACTGAGCCTGCCCCGAACTTCCTTCTGAAACACCCACAAACTTTGTATGTATCCATTTATCCGGGAAAATAATGTTCACAATACCCAACTACAGATAGGCGTTTCTGTTGCATACAACATAGTTTCTTTTGTACCAATTCCAATTAGCATTCAAGTATCCGCAACAGAAAGGACCATTAATATTGTCCTGTCATTTAAAATATGCAAACATCCCGACTCCCCTGATCGATGATTAGACGCTGAAGTCAAACAACCCTTCGGATTGATCGCGGCACCTATAATTTTTAAATTTTATATTAAATTACCTATATGATTTAAATTCTTTATTATAAAATTAACTAGCATTTGCATCGTACTGACGTGACGCCCACTAAAAGTTGGAGTTAACCGGGAAAATTACGGTAATTATGTAAATTATTAATTTAAGTAGGTTTTTCAAATCTAAATATAAGTATGTCACCATATTTAATGAACTTAAAGTAATCCATTTTAAGACATTAAAAAAAACACGTGAACAATGAGATATAGCTCTCCCGATTAAGTAGAAGGGAATATTGATTATAATATTTATTTTATTTACATATTTTATTTTAAAGTGAATTTGTTAAATTTGGAGTGGCATGTTCATATTTAAAATTGAAAAAACTTATTTTTAAATAATTAATAATTTATTTAATTCAAATTTTTAGTAGATCTATTCTAATAAAAATGTTAATTAAATTTAAAGGAAAGAACATATATTAAGGGTTAAGTTAATGCGTTTAAAAAATTATCACATGTTTATTAAATTATTTTATATGTGATAGTTTTTAAATTTGTTAAGTTTTTTAAATCATCTAATAACTGATTTAGCATATTTTTTCATTATAAGTTTTCTAATGTAGAATATTTATGGATTTAATCATGTATCCTAAAATATTGATATAAAAAAATCTCAATAATTGCATATAATTATAATCATCAACAAAGTTAGATTGAAAAAGAAAAAAACTCATGATCTAATATTGTCAATATTGTTTGTTATTTGAATGGTAAATTCTTCGAGAATATGAAAATCCATACTCTTAACAAAACCTCAACATCATTCGAAGGAAGAAAAATAGGGATTTTGGGGGACCAAGAGGGAGGAGGTCCAAGATCAAATTTTGATCCATTGCTTGCTCCCACAATCATTGAAACTAACATAGAAGCCAAGACCAAATTTCAATCCACCACTTGTGGAGAGAAGTTAGGGTTAGCATTCAAAATATAACTCCAATAAGAATTGTTGCAACCATGAAGAGTGTTTGTAGTTTTTTCGCAATACTTGTAGAACTCAAAGATCGTCAAACAAACTATAAAGTAAGTTTGAGGCTTTGGTAACAACTCCATCACACTTTTCCAACTAATATTATATTTTTCTTCTATCATTGCCACCTTTATCACTATTCCTAAATACCTTTATTATCGCTACACATGTTTCATCACATTAATAAGCTTTTTAATATTTGTCAAAATATACATTATTTATTTATTTTTAATCTTCAAACATTATATTTTAATATATTAAAAATTAGTTATGCAAAATTAAAAACAACAAATATAAAATTCAAAGCAACAACTTTTTATAGTTTTATATTAAATTCTATTTATATTTTTATTAATCTTCATTAAAAATAAGTAATAATAAGAGTGATACCTCATAAAGGAGTTGTACCTCATAAAATAATAGATTTGAATTACGAAAAATTGCATACCTTACTAATAAGGGTGCTTAAGAATAAGTGTTATCACCGTGAACCTTGGCTACCCATCTAACATGAGAGCCAAGAATACTATAATTTTTAGTGTTTTCCTTTTCTTGGATGATCTTAACACCATATGTTGCATGAGTATACGAGGAGATTTTTTCCTGTTGACTTCTATCCACTCTTGATCTAATTGAGGAGAAGGCTCATTGTTTCCCCCAATTTTACCTTTTGTGCTCTCAATCATGTCCTCAGAACAAACCAAAGACACCAATAATTTTGTTGTATCGCCCATAGCCATGGAGACAATACATTTATGGGGATTGTGGATACTTTTCAAAGGTCTCTAGAAGCCACCTCCAGAGAGATTGAAGCTTGCCCTTGGTTTGGATTTGAGATGTCCGACGAGGGAGCTAAGGAGGAAATTGAGTCTATCTTAGCATATGAAGAAATGACATAATGGTGGGACTCATCCCCAATCTACTAGATGGGTTTACCATCTAAAGCTATTTTGCCCTCACCATGAACTTTCATTTTTGGACTTTGGACAATCATATTTTTAATGAGAAGAGATTTCCACAATCCATGAAAATTATTGTCAATAGATGCTTCTGGATTAGATTGTGTTAAATTTTTTTGCATCAACGTTTCAGATCACAGAGTGTGATCTGAAACGTTGATGCAAAAAAATTTAACACAATCTAATCCAGAAGCATCTATTGACAATAATCATATTTTTGTTACTCTACTCAATTTATACACATGATTATTCTAATTCTATTTCCAAATAACACAATTTTATTAATCATCCTTATCAATTCATCTTTAATAAAAATAAAATAATCAATAAAACATTAATTCAAAAATTAACCAATTTCTAATTACTATCAAATAAGTAAATACTTAAATTATGAAATGCTAAACAATATAGAGCCCGGACACAAAAGTTACACCCCCTAAAATGCAAAAACCATCTTTTGGCTTTGACAGGTGAAAAAGATATCAAATTAAAAAAAACCAATACCACAACGTCGTGTTCGGAACCAGCTTTCTGACGATATCTTGTTTTTGAAAAACGAAGATCGTACGCAAAAAATATGCTTGATTCCGTGAAAATAGCTCTAAATTGCCCAAGAAGCCCTTAAGGAGCCCTCAGGGCTAAAAATATTTTGCCCCTGATCGCATGCACAACCAGAAAAATATAATTCAACATACCATGTTAAAAGATGCAATATTTCCCCAATCTATAATATAGGTTATAATATAAACGTACTTATTTCACATTGTTCTTAATTTTAAATTTTAAATGTACGAAATAAAAAAACATGGTGCAGTCTACCCCCCATGTTTTTGATAATGTCTACCCCCCATGTTAAGAACTGCTTGGCCTATGTTACTTCATACAAACCCTAGAGAAATAAAAACCGTACTAAAAAAAGTCCACTTTCCAGAAGTTGCTGTATTCACAGTCCAGCCTAGTCCAGGCTTTAGATAGATATGGGACCTACATTGGTTTATCGATAGTCTAGGTCATATAAACAGAGCAGCACAATTGCATACAGATCAAAATTTATTATTCAATTAGATTGATCGTTAGCCCGGGCAGTTGGTGCTGACTGTTCGGTAACATATAATTTAGGTCTAAATTCTAGACTATAATTTTGTTGATTTTGTATTTACATTTTATTTGATCATCTAGATAACAGTAGAGGATCACAGAGAGACTCGCCTAATTATTCGAGATACTTGACTAATTATTCAAACTGATGCAAATATTATTTCCCTCGCGTCATAGAATATATATTTAAACGAAGATTTTAAAATAAATAAAATGCAGCCAGTAAATAATCGAAATTGACGCCCTGCAACAAAATTGCCGCAGGGAAAGGCCAAAACAGAGAAGATTAAAACAAGAATACCTTAGAATCCAAAGCCGGATTGAGTTGCTCGGTGAAAAGAAAATCTAAAAATTGTGTGGAATTGAGGGTATGACGGTGGAAAACACCCAAACGAGTGCGAATGATAGTCTCCGCGTCTTTCTCCGTGGCGTCGGTCTGCCCCTGAATCTCCACCAGAAATCGCTGCAGATTTTTAACGCTCATCTGCCCGTTCTCGGAGTACGCAGCAAACAGACTCTCGATTTCCTCCAAGGTTTGGCCGTCTGATTTGAATTTGCGAGTGAAGCACAGGCACATCTTGTATCTACTCGTCATGGTCGCAGGTTCAAATCCTTCCTCCTCCTCTCTGCGTATATACACTAAGTATACACCCTCCCTCTCGCTTTAAATATCAATTCGTGTGGTACTTGAATGGGACAAACCATCTGCTGAGGGATCCACGCCACGTCATCTACACAACCTAGCACCGACATTTATCTTTTCGGAATGCCACGTCGGACATGAAAATTTTAAATTTCTTGATGACGCGACCATAAAAGTATATTCGCGGAACGGACCTTTATTATTCTTTTCTCTGTCTGCCGTCCATCAGATATTCATTTGCGTTTGTTGAGTTCGGTGTTCTGTAGGTAGCATTCGATTTTGTTATAGTTTAATGACTGATAAATGAAAAGCAGAAGAGTTAGTATTGCCAGGTTGTACGCGGAACGCCCACGCTAGTGACGTGTCTTTGACGGGTTGGGAAACGAACGGCCAACGAAGCATATTACTTCGTGTAAAGGTACATATTGTATCCGTTCCCATTGACTCGTTTTGAAAATTGCAGACCTTTACTCTTGTACTTCTTTATCTATGTTTGTGTCATGTGTTTATGTTGTGATTACTATGTAAAATGATTTTTCTTTTGTAAAAGTTATTAAATAATTTAATTTTTATTTTTATTTTCATATATTTTAAGATTTATTTATTAAATTTATCATTCATCATAGTAATTTAAATTTACAAATGTAAAATTGATTCACATTATTAATTCTTGTTAAAGGAAGGAATACTAGTTTGTGGTTCTTTATCTTGTTTTAAATTTACTAAAAATCGCACCTTGGTGTGCAATGGATACGCCGAAGAAGGTCAGTTTAGAAAAATTTGTTTTTTTTTGGGTACAGTATGCAACGAAGGTCTCAATGGAGAAGTGATATGCATCCATTTACAAGGATCCTAACAAGATTGAAACAAAACCTTTGAATCAAGAAAATAATCAAGCTCCTTTACCATTAAGATCTACATGTATGGGTCCTTTTTGTTTGACATTGTTATTTTGTCATTATAATGTCCCCTTGTTAGGTTTGTCTATATTGGTATGTAGTCTAAATGTTTGGCAAGTTTGATTAATTTAACTGTCAAATATTATGGTTTAGTAACGCCTTCCAACAAGAGTTCAAACAAAGAGGCAAAAATTATTCAAACCACACAACACACTAACAAACAACAAAAGATCTCTCATGCAGTGACTTTCTAAAATGAGACTATTTGAGTTGAAATGTACCCTGGATAAAGAAAGAAACGGGACAAGGTAATGTTCAATCATTAAAAAAAGTACTTACTTTATTCTTCCATAAATGTCCATACCCTATTCGAAAGCTCTCATTTTCCACACATAGGTAGAATGTTGACAAAATTTATGAGATTTGGCTTTATACCTACGAATTGCATTTTCTTAGAAGTTTGTAGATTTTTTTTTAATAAATTCGTATTATGCAAATATGGATAATATGGTGCAAATTCATATTATGCAATTATGGATAATTAGGCATTTTGTGAGAACTATGGTGCAAACAAAGTTGTTTTTGCATATTATTTTGTCAGATTTCATATTTTTAAATGGACAAAGTGCTTTGTTGGGCGTAACCAAAAAGATAAACAAAAATTCAAAGGAAAATTAAAAGTTTACTTTTCTAAGTGCATATAGAAATGAGTTTTGTAATCATATTTTTCTGATCCTAATAAAAAAGTTTAAAATATAAATTTATGAAATTTGAAATAAGAAAAATGTGTTTATATTTTTTTAAAACAATTGATTTTTATATAATAGTAAAGAAGATTTAACAATAGAAGAAGAGTTTTAATGTCTATGAGGTTAATCTATAGTCTATGGGATAACAAATCTTGTCTCTGTAGCTTTCAAATTTGTAAAATAACTGGTAAATATCATAATAAGCCTCATATTCAAGGGTAAAATGGTCCCTTGACTCCACTGCAATTGTTGTGGAAAAAAATATAAACTGTTCCTCCCATTTTTATTACACTAGACTTTAATTTAAAAAACAATCTTAATAAAATATTACAAACTATGTTTGAATTATTTTTAAGTCCAGACTGTATATATTTAACTATTATGAAAATTGATCAGACTATTTTTCCTAACAGAGTAAATGTAAAATTGAATCAATACAAATGAATTACAAAGTCACAAAATTTCATATTGCGGTTCTGATCCTCACAAAAAAAGAAAATGAGTACAAGTAAAAGGAAATTTGAACAACAGGAAAAACATTTTCTAGTTAAATATAGAATCAAGTCAATACAAATGAAATTGTAGAGTGATGGGGTTTTATCTTAACACATCAAAAAAAGGAAACTTTGTTACACCCCAATTGTGTAGTTACTATTTACTATTACTACATAGGGTAAATATGAATGTAATGTGAATTTTGGAGACGAATAAATTGTGCTCGTACCTTGTTATTAATGTGAATGTTATCTCATTTGATGCTATCTCAAATGATGTTATTTCATGGGGAAATATTTCATATATGTGAATTGATGGTTATTGAATTATTATTCTAACTTTGGAGATGTTTTATGTATACTGCATATGTTGTGAACAATTGACTGTCGTGTGCATATGTTAGTAGATGCAGGTATATGTTTCATTCCTCTAGGCGAAGGGAAAGTATCACTCAGGAAAAGATCTTGATCGGATAACTGATAAAAATAAATTATCTGAGCATACACACACCACATTAGAATGATTGAATTGAGTCAATTTGTGGGTAGTTGGTAAGTCATCCTTAGTTGATATTTTGCATTGGAGAGTCTTGTTTACTACCACATGCATTATTGGATGATGTTTAATCTTTTGATGTATATGTACATATATAGATGTACCACATGTAAACACTTATCAATATGATGGTAATTGTGAATGGCTATATGTGAATCGAATGTGAACATATATATATATATATATGTGTGTGTGTGTGTGTGTGTGTGTGTGTGTGTGTGTGTGTGTATGTATAGTATATACACGTATCCATATGTATGTGTATCGATACACATATGTTGGTGGATGGACACGCTCATATGGATTTATCGATATAGATATACCTACATATACGTGTACATAGAAGCATATACTTTTACACACACACACACACACACACACACATATATATATATGCATACATTCAATATATTGTGTTTATTATATACTATCTTGTCTATATATATATATTGAATGTATACTTATATTATCAATTGGCTTATGATATATATATATATATGTAAATATATATTAATGGTTATATTTATATATATACATATATATATAAATATGTTATGGTATTTAAATATATATATATATATATATATATATATATATTTAACATATTATATATATTAATAAAATCGACTATCACTTATCATGATAGAGGCTAATATATAAAGGTCAATTATAGTCATTTAAGACTATGTTATTAGAGGACGATAGAAATAGCTTATGAATGTTTTGTGAAGTCGATTCTCACTCTTTCTACCATGCGATATGAAACACTTATATTGCATTTTGAGTTGTCTTATGTCGATGGACTTAGTCGATGCCCATGTTAAGATCAACTTTGACTTAGTAAACATAGTTACTATGAACTATATTTACATCTATTGGAGACTTTGTCAAACGTATTTATCATCTCAATCGACTCATCTCGTATGCAAGTCGATAATGCTTGGTGTTGTGAATTAGTAGTTGACTATTTCTGAAGGAAAGGAAACCATGCCAAACAATAAGGAGTGTGGATGAATTTGGCGCCACCTTTGGAAACCCAATTGTTGTAAATGTCTATTTCATAAGATAATTCAAATTGAGTATATGTAGATTGAATAAGTCTTTGATTGTGTCAGTTTTGCAAGTTGACTTGTAGGTTATTTTGTTGAGTATGAACTTAGGAGGTCACCACCTTTCAGGTGCGTTTCATGTGTTGCTTTGCATGGAGCTTTTTGTCCATTAACATGCCTAAACTGTAGGCTATGAGGTTACCAAGTTGCTCTATAAATGGTTGAACCATTTCATTTGAAGGGACGCATTCTTTCACAAGATTATGCATCCTTTGCATTCTTCTTACTAGTCTTTATACTGCATTATTTCCAGCCATACTCTGCTTTATATTGTGAGAGAGAAAGGGAGAGAGTTCTATTGAGTTTGTGAGGAAGTTATTGTTGAGAGGAGTAATCTATCAACTTGAGAGATAGAGTTTCTTTGTGATATTCTTGAGAAGTTGTTTATCAAGCTTGTTGTTGATTGGAAAGGGTTGCATTGATACCATTTGTTTGGATAAGCAATAACAGGCATGGTGATCTCTTCTTCTTTGTTATTTTACTTTTGAATGATGTGTCCTACATGTATGTTTGAGTTATCTTTTTCAGTGTGTGCATTAGAGAAATTAGAGTGTCTTGAAAAGGAAATTAAAGCTTTTATGTTGTTTTCATGATGTGTTTTTAAGTACTCCATAGTAGAAGATGGGTGTTTATCATAGGTATTATATACTAGGTATGATTGAACATGAGAGGCACATGTGATACACTTAATTAAGTTATTGATTTAACTAGGAAAGCTTGTGTTTACTCCTAGGATAGATAATCCAGTATGGGAGGGAGCTTGTGTACTTATTTGTTAAGTAGGTCTATTCCAAGTATGTAGGTTATCTCTGGGATGATAGAATATCCATTGAAGGAAATACCTAGCTTGTGTACTTACTTGTTAAGTAGGTTTATTCCAAGTAGATTAATATGGTGATAGGTTATCTCTAGGATGATAGACTATCCATTGAAGGAAATACCTATGTGTAGCTTAAGATAGTCTTAAGTCAAATCGGTCATGAGTAGTGTATGTGATAGATGATTTTCATTCAAAGTACTGAATGAGAACACTTTGTCCAAAGTAGTGGGAATGTCTAAAGACTCCGCTAAAAAGTGTGAATGTCAACATTTCACTGTCAATTCACTGTGATTCAGTATTACATTGCTAGTCTAAGATTGTGGGATTACAAGTTCTAGCTATGTAGGACACAACACTATGCTCAGTTGGTTGGTGTTATCGGTTACTCTACCAATCTCTTCGTTGAAGGGAGGGCCATCTATCGAATGATAAATGTGCGGGGAACTGCATTAAGAGTCTATGGTTGGAGGAAAAGCGCTTGAGTGATGCTTCTCATCCATAACAGGTGACAGAAGAACCAAGATTTGAAAGGATCCTAGACCACCTTACAACTATTTGTTTCAAAAGCTCATTGAGCTATGTATGTAAATGTATGCTTTCTTGAATTGTTGTAACTTATGGAATTATTGAAATGAAATGGAATCCATGTTGTATTATGTTATGCATCTTGTTTGAAAATTATCAATAAAGAAAAGAAAAATTTCTATTGCAATGGCTTGTTACTTAGTTAATTTACTCAAAAGGTGAAAACTTAGAAATTTTTACTTCATTCAAGGGTTGGTATGTTTCAAAATTCAAGAAGATATTCAAACATCCAAAACAAAAAAAATCATAGAAAAAAGAACTTGTTATCTTAATTTGAAATTGGCAACAAGGAGGGAAACGAGAGCTCTTATGCTTAGGGCATAAATCCCATCATCGTTTTTTACCAATACAATGGACGGATTTTTCTATTGAAGGGATGTTGATGTTGCAACTGACTCCATGCTAACTAAATGTAAATTGATCTTAATGACGAAATGTGATATTTTCTTACCTTTGAACTTGTTTGTGTATATAACTCTGTTAATGGCCCACTTAGTGTTGTTGGGAATGTTTATTCAGTATGCCTCTCCCAATGTGGGGAATGTTCATTCAAGTGAGAAAGAAAAGACAAAACACAACTGCAAAATACCTACTCAATAGAAATATCAACAAATATTGTTTTAGATTGTCAATAATCAACATGGTTTTCAAGAATTTGAAGCAATTCAATAAAATTCAACACTCTTATAAGGTTCAAGGGATAAAGCCTCACAAAAGTGCTTCCCTAAGGATAAATTTATATAAAAATGTATGGCAAGGGCAACCCTTACTTGAGTTCATGTGGTCAAAGACTTCTCTTGCATCCTCCAAACTTCCACACTTGACATACATGTAAATAAGCTTATTACAAAAAGTTGTGCCTGTAGAAAATGCAAGTTTCATGTGAGTGATAAAAGAGTGCACTGTCTTCCCTTGTGAAATTGTGTTCTTGAGAATACAAGTCTGCAGTGATTGAAAATACGTAGATCAATCTTCAAGGGGGTTGTGTGTAGTAAGTTGAATGTGCAACGCCTTCTTCAACATAATGTTGTGGGATTAAGATGAGTAGTGGATGGCAATGGCATTTTATGGTGGATGGCAATGGCGTTTCAATGTTATTCAATCTACCACAATGACATAGTGTTTCAAGAAATTGAGACAAGTAGTGGATGGAATTGCCTCACAGCATTCTCAAAGCTCATTTGTCCAGTAGTGCAAGCTTTCTAAACTATTGATGCAATGTGTACGTGATAAAGCAGAGTTGGGTTTATTTCATATTTTTAATTATATGTGCTTTAGGTTTGGCATGTATCCTAGCAGTCTTGACCTACTTGTAATTGCCTCACAACATATGATGATCCCATGAAATAGGTGGCTCCATGATAATGTGATCCCTGAGAATTTGATCTCTTGAAGTTTTGATCGATCCCATTCCTATTCCTAGTGGGGATGATGGGTTAGGCATTGGAGAGATTGCAATCCCCACATTAATGTATCTGGAGAGCTCAGACTGCAATTGCCTACCCTGTTGGTGCAAAACGAAAATGGTGACGACGCAGCCATAAACGGGATCCTTCACCCGCGCCTCTACCAAAGAATTCACCACGTCCTCACATTGGTGTGGATGCCAAGCATGAGCACTTTTTCCCCTGTTTACTCCATCACAACAAAGCCGATATAGCCTTTCGGGCATGTACGAAAGTGAAAGGCTTGACATGGACTATAAGCTTGATCTTCGCATTGTGCCTACCAACTATGCTTCACTGAATCCCATGTCTCTTTTGGCCAATATTTGTATGGATGGATGGGATCAATTTCATCGTGATGCATCCCTTTTCTTACATTGCACATCATTGATAGTAGAAATCAACTTGGCTCATCTCATAGAGGGAACGCTTTTGGCATAACAAGTGTAAAATTGATCTAGATTATTAATTATTGTCGAAGGAAGCAATAATAATGCATCTATTGAATGTAATTTCTTTTACTTATTTAGTCAATCATCATATAGAATTTAAAAAATTGAGCAACAATCCTATAGTCTATAATTATAGTTTTTTTTTTTTGTTGGAGATACCCCCAAGGGGGTCCCCTTTAGCTTAGAGCCAAGGTCTAAGGGGTATCCATTTCGTCAAAATCCGTCAGGAGAACGATCCCCACCCCATCCCTTTTTAGGCATCAGAGCCTTTGCACTCAACAAGACTTGATCCTTGGTGGGCTCATTTAGAGCCTTTCAACTTCACCAATAGACCAAGGGCCCATTGACTTTATTTAATAATTTGAAAATATCATTTATCTATTTTCCTATTTTTTCATGTTGAGAACAATTAGTGTATAAATGAAATTGCTATTTAAATTTTATTATTTTTACAATGCATTAAATTCTTGCAATAAAATTTCAACTATATTAATAATGTAAGTCTTATTCTTGAGCATTATTTTGAGGCTCAAATGTCAAGTCCATTAATGTTTTGTTGTTCTTTGAATGACATTGAACACTATTATAGTCATCATAATAGTCCTACTGTATTGTGAGGTGGTAGGGTAAATTAATATGAAAATTAATTATGCCAATAATGAAATCCTCCTACATAAAATTTCATGGTTGATTTTTTAGAAAAAAGACTTACACTAAATATAATTATGCATTAAATATACTTAATTATATATTTGTAAAAATTGATTCACAATTACTGAAATGGTGTGTTATTATCTAATACCATGTATTGCATTGGTGCAAAAACTATTACCAAGATACAAGATCTTTTATAAAAAGGCGAGTAAAAAAGAGAAGGGCAAAGTGGACCGCAATAATAATGAAGCATAAAATAAAAGTAAAAGTAGAGTAGGGGAGAAGGGTCAAAACTAGCACGAAGCCATATAGTGGGGACAAAAGTAGTCTCACGTGAGCCTCACACTAAAGCAGCTTAATATTCAATGGTAAAATAGTTTTCATCCATAAAGTCAACAAGAGTACTCGAATCACTATATCGCCAAAATTGTATCATAATTGGTTTATGTTTGTCCCAAACACAAATATGTATTTGTAGTCTTACATGTCAGTGAATATTCAAAGCACATCTGACATCACCATCTTACGTGCCATTTTTCTTTCTAATGGCCTGTAGCATTAAAACATGCAACCAAAATAAAAAATTAGTATAACCCACACTCCCCTTAAATATGACCACTTGCATTACGTCACAACCAATATTTTCAAAGATTTGATGCCACAAGAACAACTAAGAGCCAATATTGTCCCATCAGAAAATCCAATCCAACCCAACCCCCATCCCACTTGCCCAACAACACAACACTCAAAGGAATATCAATCATTCAGATGTGTCCCATCGGTCAAATCCACGCGCATGAATACGGGTGCCTTCTCCCATTTTGCCACCTGCAACTACCAAAACAATGGTGTTAAAGCCACCAAAATTGCCTAAGAAGCAAACAAGGATTACACACCATAAATACATACAAACTCTGCAATTGAAGGCACCAGATCAAGTTTTCAAATTGGAAAAAAAGGATAAAAATTAAAGACTCCATACCAAACCAGCATTGAACATATAAAGAGATTTTCAAATTCAAAAATGCATTACTCAATCTCTTCCAATTTCCATTTAGCACGTCCCACTTTCATATTCAGTTCTATTTCCTAGAGGCAGATAAAGAAAGACCAAAGGCATCAACAACAACACGCTACCAAGCTACAAGTATTCTACTGCTACTAATTCTTTATGCCTACATATGCCAATCTGTTGTATGCTATGAATATGTTTTCCACAAATCAGTAAATATCTGGGGTTTCACCCTGATGTTGTTTACATTGGGTTTTTCATTTATATTCTTTATCCCTAGGAATGCAAATATGTTGTATGCGATATCAATGTTTGTCACAATAACTTGTAGTTCAATATCTGGGGTTTCCACTTACAATATTTATGAATGTCAAGTCATTTTGGTTCAATTTCAGGGATTTTTTTTTATTCTATATGCCTGGGAATATAGGTCAGTTGTATGCACTGTAAATGTTTGTCACCCACTACCCTATAACTCAGTACATGGGGTTTCAACTTATATTGTTTATGAAAGTTAGTGCACTTTTGTTAAAAATTGCATTACTCATGTTCTTTGCCAGTTGAATTTTTCATTTATATTCTTTATGTATTGGAATGCAAACATGTTTGTATGAGTTGTCAATGTTTGTCACAATAACATGTAACTCATTATCTGGGGTTTCAACTTACACTTTTATGAAGTTCAATTTCAGGATTTTTTTTAATTCTATATGCCTACGAATATAGATCAGTTGTATGCACTATAAATGCTTGTCACCCACTACCTTGTAACTCAATATCTGGGGTTTCAACTTATACTATTTATGAATTTCAAGGCAATTCAATTCAATTTGTGGGTCTTTTATTTATTTTCTATATGCTTGGGAATATAGAGAACGATGTATGCACTATAAATGTTTGTCACCCACTACCCTTTAACTCAATATCTGGGGTTTCAACTTATATTGTTTATGGATGTCACGTCTCGAATTATGATGCACTTTGTTTCTGCTTTATTTGGGTTTGATATATATGACTGAATATGTGTGTGTGGTAAATTAAATGATAACTAATGTAGTATTTTGAGAAATGAAATATGAAAATGAGATTTTAATTTTGTGAAAATTTGAAATGAATGCAATATCGTTTTACTTTGGAAATGATGCAAAATAGAAAGGTGATGTTTAGAATTAATGAATTATGTAGGACTTGATTTAGAACTAATGGGTTATGTTGATTTGATTATATTTTATCCAGATACTAATCTCGTCTTGGTTGCCTGAGTGTACTTGAGTTGCAGGTTGTCGAAGACCAAGGGTGTGGCTAAGGTAGATGATGTTAGCTTCTTAGCAGGGTAAATCAAGAATGGTTCTCTCGATCACACACAAAGCACTTAGTGACATATAGATGCATTTAGCATTTGGCTTGGATGATTGTTTTGTTTTTAGTATTTTAAAATGGTTAATTTTATATTTATATATGCAATTAAAAGAATTAAAGAATTAATTATAGTTTAATTAAATATTTATATATGCAATTAAATGATAAGTTGTGTTATTTAAAGTAATCATTTGGATTGCAACTAATGTTAATTGTCATACTATTGTTTCATTATTGATTGCAATTATAATAGTTTATAAAATTATTTATTTTAAGGAAAAATGTTGATTTGTAATTAAAATAAAATTATTTATTAAATTGGGGATAAAAGTTGAGCATGAAATAAATTTTATTTAATTCTCTATTTTCAAGATTAGGTCTTGGAAAATGAGAGGAAATCTTTTAAAAAATAAATTGATTAACGACAAAACATAACTGCTTTTAGAATCTTCTTGTTTGGCTCAGCAAAAATAACCAAAATAATGGCAGCCAAGAAGGGGGTTTCAGAGGTATAGTGAATCTAGCCTGGTGGAAGGAGGAGGAAAGGCAGGGAAGAAAAGAGAACAAGGAGAAGGGATTCAACAAGAAGTGAATTTCCAGGTTTTAATTCCTTTCCATTGCAATTTAAATTCAATATGTGAGCAAATTTGTTGTGTCTGGAAAGTGGAATTCTTTTGTGAAATTTTCTCCATTTGAACTAGTAATTCAAAAATTAAGGGAAAAACTTGTGCATACCTAAACCTCCCATGAAATATACTATATGTGTTGTGTGTTTGTTATGTAATTTTACTGTGAATTGAATATGTGGATAAAAATACATAATTATTTCCCTATGAAGTTGATGAAATACCATACTTGTGTTGTTGTTTAAATATATAATACACCTTGAATTGTAGGATTATATATACATATATATATATTATATATCACAAAATAATTTAAAAATGTTATTATTTTTCTGCAAACCGAATGGCATAATTTATGAGTTTCGAAGAATTGTTGAAGGGTATTAAATAATACAAAATGTTTTTATTAAGAAATTTTTGAAGTGGGTTGAGCCACGTCCCGGCCTCCCCATGAGGGGATGGCGGTTGTTGTGGAGGCAACACCCTCCATAGGTCGTGACCTGTGGAGGGAGCATTGCCCCCATAGGTAGCACACCTTCCCATGGAGAGGGTTGTTGGCCCAACCAACCCCCTTAGGAATTGGGGAGACCTGCGTTATTTGCTTTTGTATGCCTCTGTTCTCATTTTCACATACTTTTTAAATATCTAATAAATAAATATGTATATATATATGAATATATATATATATATACCACTGGGAACTCATTGTGCTTATCGCATGTTCTTAAATATCTAAAAGGAATATATATATATATATACATATATATATATATATATGTATATGTATATATATATATATATATATATGTATATATATATATATATATATATATATATATATGTATATATATATATATATATATATGTATATATATATATATATATATATATATGTATATATATATATATACATATACATATATATATATAGATATATATATATATATATATATATATATATATATATATATGTATATAGCATTGGATTCGGTTGTGTATACATTCTTTTTTGGTTGAAAATTGAATACTTCACTTTTCCAAAAAATGGATATTCAATTGTATGAATACATAAATGTGTATATATAAAAATATATATATATATATACACATATTTATGACTATATTGATATGAATGCATTTGGAAAACAACCTGTAGCTGCATCTAAAATTAGGATATATCATCTATAAATATGGTTTTCTATTCTCTTTTTTACTTATAAAATGTAGATATATATATATATATATGTAGAAATTATATATATGCAATGATTAGTACCACAATTTGTGGAAAAATAGGTTGAATTGACGAAAATGATAGATATTGAAAACTAACCTTGTGTGAATATATTTAGTTTTTGTGTTAAAAGTTATATGTTTTGTTGCAAAATGACCTCTCTGTATATATATGGAAAAACTATGTAAGGGAAATCATTTATATCAAACTATAAATACCTGTGCACTTTAACACTATCTTTCTTGGAAACCAACTTTTCCCTCTTTAAAAGACTATACTTTTACTTGTGAATGATTATTTCGATTTATGCAAATTCATTACTTAGGTGTAACTAATTTAACTATAAATGAATATTGGATTTTTGGAATGTGGAGAAATGTACTCATATGCTAGTAATTTTTTTATCCGTTGATGTATAGTGGAATGATTCAAATAATATGGAGGTGAAATGAAAAGCTAGATGTTGAATTCTTATCTTGAGAACTATTTATTTGGAAAAACTTGGAAACATAATGTATTTTTTTTTTGTAAAAACGTTGAATAGAGAAATACTTGAACTTCATGACATTTTGTATGAAATCATGCTATACTAGTTTTTTTATGGAAACTTCCAGGACAAGATGTCGAATGTGGGCACACAGAGATGATAGTTTAGCCTTTTCATAAACTACCACTTATATTTCTTTATGCTTGGCCAAGCAATGTACCATTGAAATAAATGGATTAAAAGCCTAGAATTTTATGTTATTTATGTCTTTGCCACATCCTGCTTGCAAGAAATATGTTTTCTAATATAGGAATGCATATAGGCAAACAAGCATGCATCGAGAGTTCCCTCCTGCTTTATTGTTCCAGGTTGCTAGGCTCCTCATGTAGGGTCGGGGATTTCTTTGAGTTAGGAAGAAACATAGGGAAGTCATGTACTTCGTGGTTGGGCAGAAAAGATGCCTTAACCGCACTCTTGGACTCAGTGCAAGAAGACCAGTGGTGTCAAGGCAAATGAGGTTCAGAGGTTCTACTGCTATGGATGTGTTTCATATATTATTTTGTATGGCTTGTTAGCCAATTTGTAAATTGTAACTCTACTTCATGAATGTATTTATTGATGTATACTTGATGATGTATCATTGAAACAAATGATTTGTATCACCCCTTTGTGGTGTATGTAATTTTAAATTTGTAATTCATTTAATTTAATTTTCTTTGAGAACTTATGGATATTAATTTTACTCATGCTATCTCTTTTACCTTAATTGTGATGTTCAATGAACATGGGAATACTTAATTTCGAATGTGTTATATTTTTGAGCTTTACATTTTTGTATCAGAGTGTCTAGGTTAAACTCTAGGACCTATGCCTAGTTATGCTTAATGTTGTGTGTTTCAGAATAACTCTATGGATTTTAGAACCCATCAACGTGAGAATTGTGGGGGTGGATCCCGTGGTGATACAAATGATAGGATAGATCAAATTCTAGCCTTGTTGAATCGACAAGAGGCTAGGATTGATAGCCTTGAGCAAGAAAGGCACAAAGATTCACAAGGGCCAAATTATGGTGGGAATGAAGAGAATACAAATGTTGAACAACCTGAGATTGAAGAAAACTCAAATAAGTTAAGCAAAGTGGCTGAGGAGTTGGGAAAGGACCTCAAAAAGGTCACCCCACCAAAATTTGATGGTAAAACAATTGGAGATGGGGCAAAAGCTTGGATAATTAAGATGGAGAAGTATTTTTCTCTACGAAATTTGTCCAATGAAACTAAGGTTGAATGGGGTTCGTATCAACTCACCGGTGAGGCTGCCACTTGGTGGGAGAACGAGAAGGCAGAAAAGCAATTTTTGCATGGTAAGGTGACTTGGGAACAATTCCTACAGTTGTTCAAAAAAAGGTGGCTACCACAGTCCTATTTTGATAAAAAGATGACTGAATTCCAGACTCTCACTCATGAAGGAATGACAATGACCCAATACTGGGATATATTTTCTCATTTGCTCAAATATGTACCCTAGGACCAACTTGATGAGAGGTTTCAGGTTCACAAGTTCATTCTGGGGCTTAGGCCTCAAATTAGAGCTGAAGTGGATATACATAATCCTTCCACCATGGCTGAGGCTTTTGAGAAAGCCACTAAGCAGGAGTAGAAGTTTTAGCAGGTTGCAAATTACAGGAAAAACAGAGATGCCAAGAGGAAGTCATAGGGGAACCATCAGAATAATAGTAAACCAAATTAGTACAATCAGGGCAACAATAATAATAGGCAAATCAGGAATCTCAAAAGAGGTAACAATTCTCAGGATCGCCATGATGGGAATCAAAACAACAATAAGAGGGAAAATTGTAATAATAGCAATAATAACATGAGAGATGGTTCTGATAGACCCAGAGCACCTCGTGGAGGTTATTATACATGTGGTGATGAGCATTATGCCAGTGTGTGCCCTCAGAGGAATAATCAGAAGAACATGAATCAACATCACATTCATGTGGCAGTTGATAATCGCCAAGCAGATTACCAGGCTACACCAATTCAAATTTCAGGTAAACTTTTTAGATGTCATGTTTCTATTTTAATTGATACCGGTGCCACAAAGTGTTTTGTAGATCCTCATGTTATTTCTAAATTATATGTTAAACCAGGATATATGGCTAATTCATGGAAGGTTCAGTATGGAAATCGGGTAGAGAGGATAGTGGAGCAATTCCTAGCCTACAGTGAACTTGAACTCCCTAGTTTTGAAACGCAGGTTAATTTGTATGTAGCACCTTTGGGGTCGTATGATGTAATCTTGGGAATAAATTGGTTTATTGAACATAAGGCCCTCATTGATTGTGAATAGAAAACAAAGAGGTGTCTTGATGATCAAGGTAATCATGTCGAAATTCATGGTTTAAAAAGGCCCCTAGAACTCAGCAAGATCTCTTCCATGCAGCTAAAGAAGGCTCATAGAAAAGGGTACATGATCTATTCAATAAAAGTCAGGGATCTTGATAGCTCAGAGTCATTGGTTAATGATCATCCTATTTTGAAGGAATTTCAAGATGTTTTTCCTGATGAACTGGCTGAACTCCCTCCTAAGCGAGTATTTGATTTCTCAATAGACTTGTTACCTGGAGTTGAGCCTCAGTCTAAGGCACCATACATAATGAATACTATTGAATTACAGGAGTTAAAGGCCCAGTTGCAAGAGTTGCTTGATCAAGGTTTTATAAGGTTAAGTGTGTCTCCATGGGGAGCACCTATTATTTTCGTAAAGAAGAAGGATGGAACCTTAAGGTTGTGCATTGATTATAGGATGCTTAACAAGGTTACCATTAAGAACAAGTATCCGCTCCCTAGGATTGATGATCTGTTTGATCAGATGAAAGGAGCTAAGATATTCTCAAAAATTGATTTGAGATCAGGATACCATCAACTAAGGATAAAGGATGATGACATATTTAAAATTGCTTTCAGGATGAGAAACGGGCACTATGAATTCATGGTGTTACCATTTGGGCTGACTAATGCCCCTACATCCTTTATGAATTTGATGAACAACATCTTCTGAGACCGTCTTGATGATTTTGTCCTATTTTTTTTGGACGATATTCTGATATATTATAAGTCAAAAGAACAGCATGAAAAACATCTGAGGATTATGTTGCAACAATTGAGGGACCACAAGCTTTATGGGAAAATGTCTAAATGCACTTTCTACCAAATTGAGGTGCACTACTTGGGACATGTTATTTTAGCTGATGGGATAGCAGTGGACCTAGATAAGATTAAGGCAATTATGGAGTGGCCAACACCGCAAAATGTTTTGGAAGTTCCAAGCTTTATGGGGCTTGTTGGTTATTATAGGAAGTTTGTCCAGGGGTTCTCAACAATAGCAACACACATCACTGCACTCCAAAAGAAAGGAAATAAATTTGAGTGGAGTGACAAATGTGATTTGGCTTTTCAATTGTTGAAAGAAAAACTTACTTCTGCACCTATCTTGATTGTGCCAGATCCAAATGGGCACTTCACAGTGATAACAAATGCTTCAAGAGAGGGTGTAGGAGTAGTTCTTATGCAAGATGGACAGGTGGTGGCATAAGAGTCAAGGAAACTGAAACAACATGAATTGAATTATACGTCACATGATTTGGAGTTGGCTACCATAGTGCACGCTCTTCAAATGTGGAGACACTACCTTTTGGGAAAACCTTTTGAGTTGAAAACCAATCATGCGGGATTGCAGTCTATCTTTGCTCAACCCAACCTAAATTCTCGTCAAAGACGATGGTTGGATTTTTTGAGTGAATATGATTTTGGCATTGAGTACATAAAAGGAAAAGAAAATAGATCAGCAAATTCCTTAAGTAGGAGACATCTTGCAACTATGGTCACTATAAGGTCAAGTTTCAGGAAGCAGGTGATACAAGCCTTTCCAGGGGATGAGCATCATGAAAGGGTGAAACAAGCCCTAGCACAAGATCCTTTGGATCATATATTTGTTAGATATATGTTTGAGGCTGATGGACTCTTGAGGTTCCAAGGACGGATGTATGTTCCTAATGCGATAGGATTGAGAGAGCTAGTGTTGGAAGAATTTTACAATGCACCATATTCTGGGCACCCCAATGTGACAAAAATGTTAGAGGGACTCAGGCCATTGTATTTATAGCCAGGACTTAAGAGAGATGTTACTTCTTTTGTAGCCATATGTTTGGAATGCTAGTGAGTTAAGGCTAAGCATGTGCATCCAGTGGGACTTCTATACCCACACAGAGTGCCAGAGTATAAATGATAGGTTATCACTATGGATTTTATTCAGGGGTTTCCTATGACCAGGAACTGACATGATGTCATCTTGGTTGTAGTTGATAAATTGATGAAGGTAGCTCACTTCACCCCTAGGAATATTAAGAATGGATCCTTTGTATTGGTGAAGACGTTTGTGTAGGAGATTTTTTGGTTGTACGGAGTGCCAAAGACAATCATCTCAGATTGTGACACTCAGATGACTTCTAGGTTCTGGACTACACTGAATTCTTCTTTGGGAACCAAATTGAATTTCAGTTCTACTTATCATCCTCATACTGACGATTAGACAGAGAGGGTAAACCAGGTAGTTGATGATCTCCTCAAGATGTATTGTATGGAACAACAACATACGTGGGAGGAGTATTTACCTTTGATGGAGTTCACATATAATAACTCCTATCATGCCTCTTTGGGAATGACACCTTTTGAGGCTTTGTATGGTTGTAAATGTCACACACCTATCAGTTGGGACATGGTGGAAGACAAGATTGTTATTGGACCTGAGATGTTGAGAGAGATGGATGATCAAATGAAGCTCATAAAAGAAAAATTAAAACAAGCTTCAGATCGCCAAAAGAATTTTGTTGATAGGAACAAAATGTTTAAACAGTTCTCTATGGGGGATAGAGTTTTCTTGAGAGTTAGTTTGTAGAAGAGTTCAATCTCTTTCAGCAACAACTCTAAGCTTGCCCCCAAATTTGTTGGGCCTTTTGAGGTTTTGGAAGTCATTAATCCAATTTCTTATAGGCTTGCTCTGCCACAAGCTCTATCCCGTATACATAATGTCTTCCATGTTTTTGTGCTTAAGCCATATCTTCTAGATGTGACTCATGTGCTTGAATGGCATGCATTGCAGGTGCAGGATCTAGGGGTGGTGCTAGTGGAGCCCATCAAGATCCTGGAAAGGCGCAACGTTAAATTGCAAAACTATGGTATTGTGTAGTATAGGGTCCAGTGGGACCAGTATTCGATGGATAGTGCCACCTGGGAGAATGTTGAGGATATTGACAGATCCTTTCCTCATTTGAGATTTTAGCATGTTTATTTACTTTTACTGCTATTATGACTATGATACACTGAATGCTTGAGACTCTATTATGTGGATGTTTGTAATAAGACATCGAGACGATGTCTCTTCCAAGTGGGGAAGGATGTCACGTCTCGAACTATGATGCACTTTATTTATGCTTTATTTGGGTTTGATATATATGACTAAATATGTGTGTGTGGTAGATTAAATGATAACTAATGTGGTATTTTGAGAAATGAAAAATGAAAATGAGATTTTAATTTTGTGAAAATTTGAAATGAATGGAATATTGTTTTACTTTGGAAATGATGCAAAATAGAAAGGTGATATTTAGAATTAATGAATTATGTAGGACTTGATTTAGAATTAATGAGTTATGCTAATTTGATTATATTTTATCCGGATACTAATCTTGTCTTGGTTTCCTGAGTGTACTTGAGTTGCAGGTTGTCAAAGACCAAGGGTGTGACTAAGGTAGAGGAGGTTAGCTTCTTGGTAGGGTAAATCAAGAAATGGTTATCTTGATCACACACAAAACACTTAGTGACATATAGATGCATTTAGCATTTGGCTTGGATGATTGTTTTACTTTTCGTATTTTAAAATGGTTAATTTTATATTTATATATGCAATTAAAAGAATTAAAGAATTAATTCTAGTTTAATTAAATATTTATATATGAAATTAAATGATAAGTTGTGTTATTTAAAGTAATCATTTGGATTGCAACTAATGTTAATTTCCATATTATAGTTTCAATACTGATTGCAATTATAATAGTTTATTCAATTATTTGTTTTAAGGAAAAATGTTGATTTGTAATTAAAATAGGATTATTTATTAAATTGGGGATAAAAGCTAAGCATGAAATAAATTTTATTTAATTCTCTATTTTCAAGATTAGGTCTTGGGAAATGAGAGGAAATATTTAAAAAGAGAAATTGATTAACGACAAAACATAACTACTTTTAGAATCTTCTTGTTTGGCTTTGCAAAAATAACCAAAATAATGGCAACCAAGAAGGGGGTTTCAGAGGTACAGTGAATCTAGCTCAGTGGAAGGAGGAGGAAAGGCAAGAAAGAAAGGAGAACAAGGAGAAGGGATTCAACAAGAAGCAAATTTCTAGGTTTTAATTCCTTTCCATTGCAATTTAAATTCAATATGTGAGCAAATTTGTTGTGTCTAGAAAGTGGAATTCTTCTGTGAAATTTTCCCCATTTGAATGAGTAATTCATAAATTAAGGGAAAAACTTGTGCATACCTGAACCTCCCATGAAATATACTATATGTGTTGTGTGTTTGTTATTTAAGTTTACTACGAATTGAATTTGTGGATAAAAATACATAATTATTTCCCTATGAAGTTGATGAAATACCTTACCTGTCTTGTTGTTTAAATATATTATACACCTTGAATTGTAGGATTATATATATATATATATATATATATATATATATATATATATTGGATAGATCACAAAATAATTTATAAATGTTATTATTTTTTTGAAAATCGAATGGCATAATTTTTTAGCTTCGAAAAATTGTTGAAGGGTAATAAATAATACAAAATATTTTTATTAAGAAATTTTTGAAGTGGGTTGAGCCACAACCCAGCCTCCCCATGAGGGGATGGCGGCTATTGTGGAGGCAAAGCCCTCCATAGACCGCAACCTGTGGAGGGAGCGCTACCCCCACATGCAGCGCACCCTCCCATGGGGAGGGTTGCCAGCCCTACCAACCCCCTTAGGAATTGGGGAGACCTGCGTTATTTGCTTTTGTATGCCTCTGTTCTCATTTCTACATACTTTTTAAATATCTAATAAGTATATATATATATCACTTGAAACTCACTGTGTATATCACATGTTCTTAAATATCTAAAGGAATATATATATATATATATATGTTTGTGTGTATATATCATTGGATTCAACTGTGTATACATTCTTTTTTGGTTAAAAATTGAATACTTCACTTTTCCAAAAAAATGGATATTCAATTGCATGAATACATGTGTATATATAAATATATATATATATACACACACATAAGTAATATATACACATATATTTATAACTATATTGATATGAATGCATCTGGAAAACACCTGTAGCTGCATCTAAAATCAGGATATATCATCTGTAAATATGGTTTTCTATTCTCTTCTTTACTTATACAATGTAGATATATATATATACATATATATATATATATATATATACATATATATATATATATATATATACATATATATATATATATATATATATGTATATGTATATATGTATATATATGTGTGTGTGCATAGAAATTATATACATGCAATGATTAGTAGTACAATTTGTGGAAAAACAAGCTGAATTGACGAAAATGATAGATATTGAAAATTGACCTTATGTGAATATATTTAGTTTTTGTGTTAAAAATTATATGTTTTTTTGCAAAATGACCTCTCTGTATATATATGGAAAAAATAAGTAAGGGAAATCATTTATATCAAACTATAAATACATGTGCACTTTCACACTATCTTGCTTGGAAACCAACTTTTACTTGTGAATGATTCTTTTGATTTATGCAGATTCATTACTTAGGTCTAACTATAAATTTAACTAGAAATTAATATTGGATTTTTGGAATGTGGAGAAATGTACTCATATGCTAGTAATTTTTTTATCTGTTGATGTATAGTAGAATGATTCAAATAATATGGAGGTGAAATGCAAAACTAGATGTTGAATTCTTATCTTGAGAACTATTCTTTTTGACAAACTTGGAAACATAATGCATTTTTTTTTCGTAAAAATGTTGAATAGATAAATAATTGAACTTCATGACATTTTGTATGAATTCATGAGATACTAGGTTTTCTATAGAAACTTCTGGGATAGGATGCCGAATGTGGGCACACAGAGACGATAGTTTAAGCTTTTCATAAACTACCACTTATATTTCTTTATGTTTGGTCAAACAATGTACCATTGAAATAGATGGATTAAAAGCCTAGAATTTTATGTTTTTTATGTCTTTACCACATTTTGCTTGCAAGAAATATATTTTCTAGTATAGGAATGCATATAGGCAAACAAGCATGCATCGAGAGTTCCCTCCTACTTTATTGTTTCGGGTTTCTAGGCTCCTCGTGTAGGGTCGAGGATGTCTTCAAGTTAGGAAGAAACTCGGGGAAGTCATGTACTTCATGGTTGGGTGGAAAAGGTGCCTTAACTGCACTCTTGGCCTCAATGCAAGAAGACTGGTGGTGTCAAGGTGAATGGGGTTCAAAGGTTCTACTGCTATGGATGTGTTTCATATATTATTCTGTATGGCTTGTTAGCCAATTTGTAAATTGCAACTCTACTTCATGAATGTATTTATTGATATATACTTGATGATGTATCATTGAAATAGATGATTTGTAACACCCCTTTGTGGTGTATGTAATTTTAAATTTGTAATTCATTTAATTTAATTTTCTTTGAGCACTTATGGATATTAATTTTACTCATGTTATCTCTTTTACCTTACTTGTGATATTCAATGAACATGGGAATACTTAATTTGGAATGTGTTAAATTTTTGAGATTTACAATGGATGTCAAGAGGTTTTCTACCTCACTAGGCATGTACCATTGTCTTTCATTTCTATAATATTTAACTAGTATTTGTTCATGTCTCAATAAACTGTTTGTGCACTATATATGTACAAATACACACACACATGTGTGTGTGTACATATACGTATATGTATATATATGTGTGTATGTACATATCTATATATATGCCAACAAATGTGCATACCATGCACTTCTAATAATCTATTGTATAAAATGTGATAGTTACAGACAATGTGATATCATTTATATTCTATATGTCTAGGAATAGCAATCACTTGTATGCACTATAACTATTTCAATGCACTCGTGTTCCATACATTCTAATTGTTACACCTAATCTGCTCTAAGATATCACACTTCATTTCTTAATATACCTACTATGTATGGATGCCAATGCATTTCGATTTCATAGAATGCAATTTTTACACCTAATATGCTCTAAGTCATTTCAATTCAATTAATAAATCAAACAAATTGTCAACATGCATATTCAAGAAAAACAAATTGTTCATGCACATTAAAGACAATTGCATTACAAACTGTCAACAATTGCATTACAAAAAAAATTGGCCTACACATTAAAAACAATTGCATTACAAACTATTCATGGATACCAACAATTGTATTGCAAACTATCAACATGCACATTAAAGAAAAATAAACTATTCATGCATCACTGTGACTTCAATGGTGTTCATTGATTATTTTTTTCATTGCTTCAAACAATTTTTTTAATATCTATAGGTGCAATCTAAAGATAAAATGAGGTCCAATCCAACAAAGAATATTGCAAAGACAAAGTCACGTACACAGAAAAAATAGTAACAGTCCCCCCTATGCATGGAACGATTGTAGAAGCAAACAAAATTCCTCAACTTGTTGAGGCAGTCTTGGAGATTTCTACACCTGCAAGCAGGCGAGCAAGAGCATAAAAAGAAAGGGAAAGGTCATTAGAGGACATGAATAGGACCCTTGAGGATGTGGAAACTAATGGGATGCCTACGAGAGCTGCTGCCAAGAAATGGAAAATCCTAACTAATACGCTGAGAAATTGGTTAGGTGACCTCACAACTACTTCAAAGAAGGGTCCTCCAACAGTCCTCATAATAGAGGAGGAAGGTCTTATTGTAAATTGGTGCACATAAATGGCAGATGTCGGCCACGGGCTTGAGATTATCAATCTCAAGCAAGAGGTTGCTCAAATTTTCTAGACTAGACTCAACCCTTTCATAGAGGGGCTACCTGGAAAATCATGGTGGATTGGATTCAAGAGGCACCATCCAGAATTGACCTTGCGTACAGTTGAAGGTTTCGACAAGGACATGGCAATAAACCTAAGACCCACAGTAGTAGTTGCATTTTACAAAACACTATCAGCGACGTATGAAAGTAACCCGTATGGTCTAGAAAGAATATGAAACTATGATGAAATGGGGATTCAAACAGGAAAAAATGGAACAATGAGGGTGTTGGCATAATGAGGCAGTAGGAATGTCTCATACATAATTCCTACAAGTTGAGAATGGATAACAATTCTCTGTTGTGTTAATGCAGTTGGCCAAAGCATAGCTGGTTTCTATTTGTTCAAGGGAAATACAAAGAGAAAATTGCATTGTTACTATGAACCACTAGTATGTATGGCAACCTAAGCACACATGTGGATGACAAAAGATCTTTTTTCGATTGGTTGAAACATTTTTGTCCCTCGATTCCAGGGGGTGTCACCAATTATAGGCACCTTCTCATTTTTTATGACCATGGAAGTCATTTTGCACTGACAACTATCCACGAGGCAAAGAGGTTAGGCATTGACCTCCTTATACTGCTTGCACATACTTCACACAAGCTACAACCTTTGGATGTTAGTGTTTTTGCACCATTCAAGGTATATTTCAAATCTGAACGAGTTGTATTTTTTACTAGATTCCCAAATACTTATATCATAAGGGAAGAATTGGTGGAGTTAGGTAGCAAGGCATTGAGAAGAGCATTGACACCATCAAACATACAAGCTAGTTTGAAAAGGATGGGGATATGGCCCCTCAATCCTGATGCACTCGTGAGTGACATGCGTCCAAGTGAGACGTATCAGATCAATGACACATAGGATGCTTTTGCAGTGCAGAACATCCTTAGTCTTTCAAGAGTTATTGTTTCAATAGATGAAGTGACACAAACATTGCAGAGTGCAATGGAAATTCAAGTGCAGAGCAATAATTTCAAGACATGGACAACCAACCCGAACAATTTCTTGACTTACATTTCCAAGAAGACATGGGGAATTTTACATTCCCATCTCCAACTACCACACCTCCAAACTAAATAGTACATTACTATGTAGATGGCAACCATGAAAGTTAAGGTTTAGTGGAGCAAGAGGAGTTCACTGACTCCCAATTCATTGAAACAATTGAAACCCAAACTGGTTCGAGAATCAATAATTTCCTTAAGTTGCCAGTTCACACTATCAATGCAAGAATGAGAAAGTATATTGGTGGGGCTCTTCGAGTGAGTCGACAATCTCAGTTGTTGACAATTGACAGTTACGTGACTCTCATAATGAAGTAGGATCAAAGAAAACAAAAACTAGAGGAAATAAAAATTAGAAAGAAGCAAAAAAATGAGGACAAAAAGGTAGCACAGATTGTGGCCTTGGAGTTGAAGGAACAAAGAAAATTTGACAAGGAAATCCAATGCAAGGAAAGAGAGCAGAAGAAGGAGCAATATAGGGTTCAAAAAGAACAAGACAAGAAGAGAGATTGAGGTTGCCCATAGAGCATTGTCATGAGATAGATGATTAAGCAGTCCGACAACCCCCTTATCTAAAAATCTAGGTTTCTTTCAAGAAATAATGAATAATAACATCCTCACTTTATTGCAGGTAATGTGTGTTTGAGTCCCAACCCATCTCAAGTAATTTGCACTCAATTTCTAGTTGGATTGATTTCTTCACCAATAACCCCTTCAAATGTAAGTTTCACGCAATTGAAAAATGCAAATGCAAATCATTTTATGACAAGTCTAAATGCACCAACAAGAGACAATAACACATCTCCAGATTATTTTCTTGGAGCATTCGATTGAGGTTGGGAGGGACCAACTATAAAAGTCCCTTATATTTTGGTTTTTTTTGTTGTAGTTGGGAATTCCAATTTCAACATGTTGCAACTCTGTCATTAATATATTTGAACTAATTTTTTTTTATCAATGTGATTGTTTTATGATGTTATTTTGTTACCTATTGCAATTTAATGTTTGCAATGTAAATGTTAGTCAGTTGTACTCTATATGAAATTTAGATTTGTTTTTTGAGTTTAATTCTTAATGCCTACCAATGCTTTTAGTTCAATAAGACCAACCTGTTCATGACATTCATAAGTTGGTTGAACTTTTTTTTTGGTACAGTGATTCGACTGCTTTTGTTTACTTTATGGATAAAAATTGTTTTACAATTGGATATTAAGGGGACCTACCGTGGGGCCCATTGAAGACTACTAGACCCATACTATGTGAATACCTTTTTATGATTGTCATATAATCTATATTTCAGAAAATATATTCTATGCTGATAATATGTTTCAATTTTGTTTACAAAAAATATTATGTTTATAATACCTAACTTGCCACATTTACAATTCCAACATACCTAATCTATATTTCAAAAAACATATTCTATGATGACAATTTGTTTTAATTTTGAACTTACAACAATTACTATGTTTATAATACCTAACTTGCCACATTGACAATTACATCATATATAATATTTTCCTATATTCAAAGATAATTATATATAAGATATAACATTCCAAGGAACTCAATCTTATACTTGATATTTCATAGAATACCTAATATACATTTCATAAAATATATTTTATGATGATAATATGTTTCAATTTTGTTTACAACAATTCTTATGTTTATAATACCTAACTTGCCACATTGACAATTCCAACATATATAATCTTGTCCTAGATTCAAAGATAATTATATATAAGATATAACATTCCAAGGAACTCAATCTTATACAATATTTCATAGAATATAGTCTATGCTGATAATCTAACATTTGAAAATGCATAACAAGACATTTCATATAGTCATTGAAAAGGTCTATTAGACATGTCTAAATTCAACAAGGATTGAAATCTGATTCAATTTTGTTTACATCATTTATTATGTTTATAATACCTACCATATCACATTGACGATTCCAACATATATTTTTGTCCTAGATTCAAAGAAAATTAATTATAAGATATAACATTCCAAGTAACCAAATCTTATACAATATTTCATTTAATACATGTACAAGGCTATCGACTTGCTAAAGTCTATAAACAAAGTACAATAATATCAAACAACATACTAACAACTAAATATTACCACCCACATAGCACTTCATAAAGAAATACTTGATGTAATCTATCCTTTTTTATATCAATAGCACAATTGAAATTTAATTTTGGGCTATACCTCTGCAATAATTAACATGTTTCCATGTCTTATCTCAAGTTTATTTGTTTGGGTTCGTATATGAAATAAACATGTATAGTTTTTATTAATTATTAGAGTTCACTCTTTTTTTTGTAAACCAAAAACCACATTAGATTTAGGGGTTAGGATTATTATGTCAAAAAATTATATCATTCAATTTAGTAAATAATAATTAGATTATATTGGTTAACACTCACAACATAATTACAGTTGATTATGAGGGTATTACTATCGAGGTATACCAAGGGAGGTTGAAGGAGTGAAGGGTAGATATGAATGTGACTGATGTTTGTATGGATGAGTTTGAAGTTACTTTGAGGATATATATATATATATATATATATATATATATATATATATATATATATATATATATATATATATTACTAGAATAATGAAAGAGTCCATTTAATGACAAATGATGTTACTTTGAAACAGGCACGTTATGAACAAGTTGGACCAATTGGACTATAGCATATCCCATAGATAATGTGGTAGACAATTTTATTTTTAATTCTGGTTCATGTGGACCTACCAAGGTAGGGTGCTCCACTATGGGGAGCTCTCCCCTATTATTGTGTTCATCATTGCACAAAATTTAACTCTGCAATTTGCTTTTAATATTTTTTTGTTATTCCAAAATATGAAAATGGTTTCACTATTTTTCATTTCGAGGATATTCAGCCATGCAATTGCAATATTATGTTCTTCATTGCGCAATAATTCATTTTCTAGTTATGCATTTCACAATTATGTAGTGCATATATATGTATGTGCATATGTACATATATATGTATGTGCATAAGTATGTACATATATATATATATATATATATATGTGTGTGTGTGTGTGTGTATGTATGCACATGTATGTTTATGTCAATACATGTGTACATATATATCTATGTGCATATGTATGTACATGTATGTCTATGTCAATATGTATGTGCATATATATGCATATATAAATGTATCTACATGTATATATATGTATATGTGATGTATATATATATATACAGATAAA
The DNA here is from genome assembly GCA_007115665.2 of Sequoiadendron giganteum. Classification (NCBI taxonomy): domain Eukaryota; kingdom Viridiplantae; phylum Streptophyta; class Pinopsida; order Cupressales; family Cupressaceae; genus Sequoiadendron; species Sequoiadendron giganteum. Next base: position 886,897,023 of record CM021100.1, read on the forward strand.
TAAATATATAGATACATATATTGATAGATAGATTTAAAGTTATATATAGGTATAGATAAAAATTAAATGAAAAGATCCCATTAAAGTCACAATGATGCATGAAGAGAACCATATTTTTCCTTGACAAATTGATTGTGTTTATGAACACAAATATTGGAAGTGTTCATAAACACCCTAGACACCATATACATCATGGAGCACATTGTGGATGCACCTAGAACACAAGAGAACCTTTGAACTATGGATAAACACATAAACACTTTAAATCTTATGTTCAAAATCAACAACAAAATAAAAATTTAACCTTCAACTTAAGTAACAAAACACACCCATAACAAATCAAATAAGTAATAAGAAGAAATAAGCAACGATTGACAAGATACAATGGTACAACCTTAGTGAGGTTAAAAACCTCACCTCTATGAATTGGAGATGGCCAATGATATGGTGAATCTCTCCAACTCAATCTTGTAATAAGAAATGAAAGGAGGCATCAATCAAATACATGTAGCAGTGTTTACCTTATAACGAAAAGTATAGTAAGTAAAGTGTTTACCTTTGAAGTGAAATTCACCATCACCAAGCCTGTGAAGGGAGAATGGGGTGAGCAAAAAATGAATTTAAATTGCACACCATCCAAGAAGATTGAACAAGGCACAAATTTACAACAAGTGTCAACTGAATATATCAACATGTTTAAAAGACTGAAACGAAGAACACATTTAAAGATACATATATATATACCAATATATGTACATGAGTTAAATGATGAAATTGAAGAACAATTTAAGATTGGATTACACACTAACATTGTATAGATTAAGAAGATAACTGAAATGACTTAATCTTTAGCACTTAGAGAAGATTGGGTGTAACAATCACATTGTATGAAACAAAAATGCATTGACCTTCATAAACAATACAAGTTGTAACCCTAGATACTGACTTACAAGGTAGTGGTGACAAAAATTTACAGTGCATACGACTAATCTATATTCCCAAGCACATAAAATAAAAAAACCCCTAAAGTTGAACTGAAATGACTTGACATTCTTAAATAGTGTGTAGTGTCCCTGCAGTTGATACTATTTGTTTTAGTTTGCTTATGACCATTTTTTAGTCGTTTAGCTGCTTTGGATACTATATTACATTATTTCAGTTATGGCGTTGATGTTATGTTAGTTGTTATACTATGTTGATCATGATACATTAGAAATTGTGATCATCTAGTTATGTTTGTGTGAGACATTATAATAGACACGTGTGCGTTATGGTTTATGTTGTTTCTGAGTTTTAATGAGGTTATCATGATGTAATTGATGTTTATGATATAATGATGCATGCCAGTCTTGGTGAAGGAGACAATATAGCATTACTCATTTGTGAGTACCCTGCTACGCTGCACTCTCCTTCACGGTGTGTTTGTCGATATATGTTGATATGTTTGACAATGTCATTTTATGCAGTTTGTAGGTACATGCATCGACTCCACCTACTTCGTTAGGTTTGAGCGTGTCATGAATCAATGGTAAATATGTTGTTTCAGAGATAGTGTCAGGTCTGCTGTCTTAAGCCATCGTTCTTGATAGAACGAGTACCCGTTTGTTACCCGTTTTTGTTTTTCATTTGTTCCGTCATGTCATTTGTAGTTCCATCATGTTGGAATTTGATTTGTTTAATTAGTTAAATGATTAGATTTATAAGTATTTGATTCTATTGTGATTTTAATTGCAGTATTAGATTAAAATGATTATGTTTAGATTACTTTATTATTAAAGTTAATTATTGTTCTATAAAGGGTTGATTAAATGTTTAAAAGGTTTAATTAATTAAAATTATTAAAATAGAATATTGATTTAATGTAAATTGTTGAATTATTGTGCAAAATTAAATGCTTTTAAAATAAATATTTTTAAATAGTTGTTTTCAATAAATTATGCAAAATATTTGAAAACTTGAACTTATTGTCAGAAGATTGTCAACTTGTACAATGGATTAGTTTTAACTATTCGTTCAATTGTGATTGCATGTAGACTACTAGTTAAGTTTTGTGAATGAAATTTAATTAAATTTAATTAAAGGAAAGGTTATGCAATTTTGTGCACGATAATTGGTTTTTGCTGAAAAAGTTGTTTGCACGACAATATTGTTTTGAAAAAAGATTTATGCTTTCTTTGGGTGTTTGGTTTTGAAAAGTTTGGAAGATTGTGGATTCAAAGGCTTTTGCAGGTGATAAAAGGTATCTGGAATCAGTTTTCCGAGCCTTATTCCATTCTTCGTCGGAATCCAAGAGATTATTCCAGGTTTTCTTCTTGTTTTGTATTTTTCTCGAACTAAATCTTCTAAATTTCGATTATGGTCTTGGATTTTCTACATGATTGAAATTGCTCATTTAGAAACCTGCACAAACATCAAAAAATGAAAATGTTATTGATTAGTTTTGTAGAATCGAAGAAAATAATAAGAAAATGAAAGCAATATTGAATCCCTCTGAAATGAAATTTATTTTTTACAATTGTTGCTTCATCTTGAGGAAATTTCTTGAGATCTACTTTGTTATAATCTGATTTCTTTAAGTTTTTGGGAGATTTGGTAAATCTTGTTTCACAAACAATTCTTATTGTTCATGTCAAGATAATTACCGCTGTGGGGAAATCATTGTACTCCTGTGTTAAAATAAATAAATTGAATGACCCTTATGGCCATGCTAGTGCACGCCCTTACTAATACTCAAAGTCATTGCTGAATTTATGTCTTTTAAAGATTTCACTGATCTTCTTTGTCTGTCGTATTTACGAGGCTTTGGTATGATTGATGTCGTTTAAGACTTTTCTTTCTATCTGTTCGACGTCTGCCTTCAATGTTGGATTCTCATTGTACAACATTTGGAATGGGTCTCATGCAATTCCCTGTGAGATAATGTTTATTCTTGCCTTAGAAACGGTGTAATCTCTTTAGCAGCCGATCTTAAGGAGCTCTTACTTGAAGGGTTCTGAAATTAATGTTTTTTGTCTTTGTTATAATTAATTTACCTTCATATCAATTAATTTGCAAGCTCAAGTTGGTATTGCCTGTTCTTTAACTTTTGTCATTTTATGTAAATCTTATTGAAATGTTTTATGAGGCTGGCTATTCTCCTTCTTGTATTCTGCCTCAGATTCTGGGTTTTAAGCTTCTACTTCTCTATGGTATCGACAGTAAACATGAAAGAACGATAGCATTGTTCTAACATTGAAAATAAAGGCTTTCTCTGCCACGAGAAGCCTATGCAAGCGTACCCTATTGTTGTCAGGCATTTCGAATATAATGTCATATGTAACCTACCTTTCAATCATGCACAAATATGCTTAAATGCATGCATCTTGAATAAACTATCGATTTATTTTATACGTCTGGTTGGTTATACTTGACTATACGTGTTCATGCGTTGTCTTATACTCTTTTGGTATCGCTTTTACCTTGTGGATTTGTTGCTTGCATGATCTGATTTGAACCTTGTAAGATAAGGATACTCCGAATAATAAATCGACGCCATTTGATTGTGTTAACTATAGTTTAAAAAGATCTTTTGAAATCTCCAGATCTTTGGCCACATGAATTAAAGCTTGTTTGGCCGACATGTTATATTTAAAATCTGTGAGTATAGGTTTATCTACATATTTGTAATCTTTGTCTGATAATCTACAATTTTTGTTTTATTATATATATATATATACCATATAATATTTACTCCGACGCAATGGTATGATGCTAAACTAAAAGCATAAATATGTACCTTTTTAATTATATATATATATATATATATTCATACAGTGTATATATAAATATACATACACATACCTTAAATTTATATTTATGTATTTAAATAATGCATAGTTTTGTGGATATTCTAATCGATGATTAATAAATTATTCTATTAAGTGGGAAAAACAAATAATTTTGACATTTTAATATGTCAATTGTGTTTTCTTGTACGAACTATAAGTTCACAATGAATAGAATGACATTATGTTGGAAGACAATAAATAGGACATTTTAATTTGTCAAGTAATATCTTTATTGCACTTTGAACTCACGATGTGATGAAAGATTATTATGTGGAAAAATTTATTTGTATTTGTATTTGTCTATGGGGATTTAAAAGGGCACTTTTGGTGTTAGTATGCTTTTGTAACTTCCAGAGGCTAGGGATTAAAATTTTCTTTGAAAGGCATTTAAATGCTAGCTTATTTTTGTTCTTTGCATGACTTGACTTTGGACTTAGCCATGCACGATGTATTTTCTTATTGAGGTATTTGAAATGTTATATGGTATCATCATGATTATGATGGGTATATTTAAGGTTTTATTTTGCGTGCATGATGGCTATCCTTGTTGTCAGTTAGTGAAGTTTTGTATATAGGAAGAGTGGCTTTCGTTATGGGTTGGAACCCTAAAGAGGTTACCAGAGTAACCTATCGGATGTAGATAATCCAGTGAAAACCTTAAACTTAATGTATTAGGGGTTGGGTAGTATTCACTTAATAATTCTGATAATTGTTTTGCCTCACCTCATACCTTAATGCTTGTTTAGGTTAAGGGTAGGTTGAGATGGTCTGGAAAGGCATGGTCGTTCACTTTGTCCTCTCAAAAAGTGTTTTGATTCCACATGAGTTTATTTAGGGGTCGAGACTCGGTAGAGATTGCTAGGCTAACTCAGGACGAGGGCTGGTAATCTAGGAAGATTCACCAAGGTAACCTAAAAAAATTGTGTGATGACACTCTTATCCTTATACATGTTTTGTGGTCTCTTGTGTAGAGTCACCTTTGATTTTTTTGCTGCCTCTAGGATCTTGTTAGTGATCATGTGGTTTAGATATTGTCATTTTGTTATGTGATTGTCAGCCTTGTGTTGTTATGGTTTATCTTCTTGTATGACTATTTGATTTGTGGACCTGATACTATCTCCTAGCACGAGGGGTGGAACTTAGAGTACCACATGGCTGGGAGGAACATGCTTTATCCTCCATTGGGTTCCCTTGCAGGTGATGCAATTTGAGACAAGAGTGTTCTTGACAGGTTCCTAGATTCACTTTGTTCATGGAGTTGGACGCTGAGTGTGCTTGTGAATGAGATAGTTAGTTGTGCATGATCGTCATCCATATTGTATCTATACATGATGATTATATGAGACTTCATTGTATTATGACTTTTTGTATCGATATTTTCCACAATCTCGCTTGTTGTATTTTGAACATGTAATTTAACAATGCATGATTATTAAATGGGATTATTCATTAGAGATGTATTCGTAAGATTAATGTTTACAATTTTATGATGTGTTATCTTATAGTGTATGTTTTCATAGCGTTGTCATGGAACCTTGGGAACATTGTATGCATGTTTTTTTTTTTCACATATTGTAATTGAATGTTTAAAAAAAAAATAGTTTTAAGTTGCATTACGTGTTGTTCTCTGGGTTCCATGGCAGGGCGTTACAACTTGGTATCATAGCACAAGGTTCTAACACTGGGTACTCTGGTTCTTGTGAGCCCATTAGGTTGTCCTAGATGTTAGACTCTGTAGTGTGTGTTTTCTTGTTGTCTTGCATATTGAAACTAAGACTTGTTTTTGGTTTTCTGTAGGATCATGCCTAGACATTGTGGAAGGGGTCATGGACAAGGCCAAGGTGGTGGTTGTACGACTAATCACCAAGATACTCCTCCTCAGAGTTTTCATGGGAGTGAGCATGTAGAGCAGCTAGATCCTCAGGTTAATGAGGAAAAAAATCCGATTTAGCTAGATTCAAAGGGAGCTCTTTTGTATCCTTTACTTGAGTAGGTTCTTGCTCGTCTTGGTCTTAGATAAGAGGTTGAACATGAAGTGGATAGAGAATGAGACAGATCACCTAGGAGGGTTGTTGAGACTATGGAGCAGGATGTCGTTGCTATAGGGCATATGAGAGATTTGTTGAGGGCACACCCTCCCACATTTGACAGTACTAGTGGTGGTTTGGAAGCGAAAACTTGGTTGTTAGACTTGGGATGATGTTTTGCTATGCATCCATATGGTAGCAACACCAGAGCTAGATGTGCCATTATGCATCTTAGAGGCTTTGCCTCTACATGGTGGCGATTGGAGGAGCAAAATCTCCACTTGGAAATTGGTTTTGTATCTTGGGATATGTTATTGGAGCATTTCAGAGCGTGTTTCCTATCAGAGCATTGGAGATAGCGTCGAGCAGACGAGTTCCATGATCTGCGTCAAATGGCTATGTCAGTTGAGTAGTTTGAGCATAGGTTCTACGAGCTCAAACAATATGTCAAGATTGTGGAAAACAAGGCTATGTTGGTACAACACTTCATCAGGGGCTTGAACGCCCACATCAGTGGAGGAGTCTGAGTCTTCTAGCTGAAGATGATTGAGGTAGCCATGGAGAAGGCACAAATTGTGGAGGAGAATTTGTCTATGGCTTTGGGTGGACATATAGGTGTTTAGATAGGTAGTGCACCTACTGCAGGTTTTGGTCTGCGTGGTGGTCTGACTCAGATAGGAAGTTCCTCTTGGAACCAACAGACACCCGCTAAGGGTGGAAAACAGTAGCAACAACGTTACCCACCGAAGAATAAGAGTTCTCAATTTTAGTCGGGTAACGATTCACATTGTGGGAAGAACCATAACTGGTGGCGTAATAAGTGCAACCGTCAGGATTAGCCAGCACAGAGTGAACAGTCTACTATTAGCATAGGTAGTTTCCAATAGTCAAATGCACCTTTGGGTGGCAAAGGTTTTGGCAAGGGTGTTGGATGCTTTTCATGTGGTCAACAGGGTCACATTGCAAGGTAGTGTCCGATGAGAGGTATTTCAGGGTTTGGTCAACAACCGCAGCTTCAGAGCCAACGGTTGGAGATGCAGGTCATTCTCACAGAGTTTTTTCTACGGTGGATAACCATTAGGTAGATCATCAAAATACGGTGGTTGAGGCTTCAGGTCGGTTACAGGGTATTAATGTTTCCATCCTTTTTGATTCTGGAGCTTCTAATTCATTTATTTCTTTGTCTATTGTTGAGCGATGTGGGATCATGGCAATAAAGCAAGGCATTAGGTGGTAGGTAGAATTGGCCTTTGTGGCGAAGGTAGCAATATAATCCCTTGTTTGCAATTGTAGACCTAGGATTGGATCACTATCTACCTCAGTAGATCTTCGGGTTACACCTCTTGGTTTGTATGACATTGTTTTGGGTATGGACTGGTTGAAATCCCAAAGATCAATGATTGATTGTCGATGGAAGACAATACATTGCTTAGATGATTTTGGTGTAGAAGTGGAGATAGTCGGTGTGTAGAAACCCATTTCCTTGTGGATTATATCTTCTATGCAATTAAGGAGATGTATGCGACAGGGTTGTTAGATGTTTGCAGCAACAGTTAATGACTTGGAGGTAGGGGAGAGTTGAGAGGTATCTCTTGGTGATTACCCTATCCTTAGGGAATTCATAGATGTATTTCCCAATGATATTTTGGGTATGCCACTGAAACGTGACATAAATTTTAGAATCGATTTGGTTCCTAGAACAGAGCCGATATCTCGAGTTCCATACAAAATGAAGAAGAATAGATCTATCATATTATGCATTGATTATCATCAATTGAATAAAGTGACAGTTAAGAATCGATATCCTTTGCCTAGAATCAATGATCTCTTTGATTAGATCAAGGGAGCTAAAGTATTTTCTAAGATTGATCTGAAATTGGGATACCATCAATTGCACATTTTAGAAGCGAACATTCATAAAATGACATTTCAAACTCATTACGGGCACAATGAGTTCACAGTGGTACCGTTCGGGTTAACAAATACACCATCTATTTTTATGAGTTTGATGAACCGTGTATTTTGCACATACCTTGATCATTTTGTTCTTGTGTTTCTCGATGATATTTTGATCTAATCGAGAGATATGAAGGAGCACGAGGAGCACATGAGACAAGTATTGCAGTGCTTGAGGGAGAATCAGCTGTTTGCAAATTTGTCGAAGTGTGAGTTCTTCCAGACTGAGATGAAATACCTTGGTCATGTTATCTATGGAGAAGGTATTGTAGTGGATCCTTCAAAGATCCAAGCCATCATTGATTAGCCTATGACTACTAATGTACCCGAGGTTCATAGTTTTGTGGGTCTTTCTAGGTATTACAGATGGTTTATTTAGGGGTTTTCTAGGATTTCTCATCCTATTAATTCTCTTCAGAGGAAAGGGAAAAAATTCATTTTGTCAAATTAGTGTCAGTCGACTTTTTAGACACTTAAGGAAAAGTTGACGAGTGTGCCTATCTTAGCCATTCTTGATCCTACTAAGGAATTTGTTGTTTGCATTGATGCGTCTTTGGAGGGATTAGGAGTCATTCTGATGCAGGAAGGTCATGTCATCGCTTATGAGTCTCACAAACTCAAGGATCATGAACTGAACTATCCTACTCATGATTTGGAGTTAGTTGCAGTTGTTCATGTTTTAGTTTAGTGGAGACATTTCTTGTTGGGTCATCGTTTTGAACTTCATAGTGATCACTATAGTCTGTAGTACATTTTCATGCAGCCTAATTTGAATGCTAGGCAGAGATGGTGGATGGAGTTCTTATGCGAGTATGATTTCGAGGTGAAATTTATCTAGGGTAAGGAGAATGTAGTGGCTGATGCTCTTAGTCGGTGAAGGCATGAGCTTTCGGCCGTGACTCTTGGAGTTGATTTGAGGAGTCATATTCTAGCATCACTTCCTACAGACAGATTGTATTAGGAGGTGAAGACGGAGTTGGGATCAAATAGACCCTTGGAGGGTAGATTCACAAGATATACGCTTGAGTCAGATGGTTTGTTGCGACATTTGGGTTGTATCTATATTCCACTTGATGATGGTCTTCACACTTTGATTATGTCAGAGGCACACCGAGCACCCTATTTAGCTCATCCTAGTGTCAAGAAGATGCATGCGGATCTTCGAAAGTTGTATTTTTGGCTTGGAATGAAGCGTGACATTGTTGATTTTGCTTCGAGATGTCTTGAGTACCAAACAATTAAGGCGGATCAATAGGCACGTTGGGAAGATTATCTCTACTTGGTGGAGTTTGCCTATAACAATGGGTATCATAGTTCCATATGTATGCCTCCTTTTCAAGCATTGTATGGATGTCCATATCGGACTCCGTTGATTCTGGATTGATTCGAGGATAGAGTTCTTCTTGGATCTGAGATGCTTCTGGATATGGAGCAATAGGTTGATCATATCAAAGAGCACTTGGTGGCAACACAAGACAGGAAGGAGAAGTATGTCGATGTTCATTGAGTGGATTGTCAGTTTTCAATTGGCGATAGGGTATTTCTTCGGGTGCATCTGCGAAAGATTCTGATTCGTTATGGAAAAGGATCTAAGCTCGCACCTCGTTTTATTGGACTATTCAAGATTCTGGAGAGGATTGGTCTTGTAGCATACCGTCTTTCTTTACCAACCAGTTTGTCACACATTCATGATGTATTCCATGTATCTGTTCTTAAGCCTTATCATCCTGATATTTCACATGTGCTCGATTGGAATGCATTACAGGTAGAGGATGGGCAACTAGCTTTGGAGCCCGTGGGCATTCTTCAATGCAGGAGGCTCACCCTCAGGGGTTGAGACGTTGATGAGGTGAGGATCTAGTGGGATCCTAGTGACGAGGCATTAGCTACTTGGGAGGATGCGACACACATGAGGGAGCTTTATCCTTATTTTTTTTAGGCTTCCACAAGTAAGCCTTATCCTAGGGGGGGAGGATGTAGTGTCCCTCTAGTTGATACTATTTGTTTCAATTTTATTATGACCGTTTGTTAGTCATTTAGCTTCTTTGGATACTATATTACATTATTTCAGTTATGACATTGATGTTATGTTAGTTGTTATACTTTGTTGATGATACATTAGACATCATGATCATCTGGTTATGTTTGTGTGATGACATTATAATAGACACATGTGTGTTATGGTTTATGTCGTTTCTGAGTTTTAATGAGGTTATCATGATGTAATTGATGTTTATGATATAATGATGCATGTTAGTCTTGGTGAAGGAGATAGTGTAGCATTACTCACTTGTGAGTAGCCTGCTACACTGCGACTCTCTTTCACGGTGTGTTTGTCGATATATGTTGATATGTTTGACAATGTTGTTTTATGCAGTTTGTAGGTACAGGCATTGACTCCACCTGCTTCGTCAGGTCTGAGCGTGCCATGACCCAATGGTAAATATGTTGTTTCAGAGATAGTGCCAGGTCTGTTGTCTTAAGCTATCGTTCTTGATAGAATGAGTACCCATTTGTTACCCATTTTTGTTTGTCGTTCGTTTCGTCATGTCATTTGTAGTTTCATCATGTTGGAATTTGATTTGTTTAATTAGTTAAATGATTGGATTTATAAGTATTTGATGAACTATTGTGATTTTAATTGCAGTATTAGATTAAAATGATTATGTTTAAATTACTTTGTTATTAAAGTTAATTATTGTTCTATAAAGGGTTGATTAAATGTTTAAAAGGTTTGATTAATTGAAATTAGTAAAATAGAATATTGATTTAATGTAAATTGCTGAATTATTGTGCAAACTTAAATGCTTTTAAAATAAATATTTTGAAATAGTTGTTTTCAATAAATTATGTAAAATATATGAAAACTTGAACTTACTGTAAGAAGATTGTCGACTTGTACAATTAATTAGTTTTAACTGTTCATTCAATTGTGATTGCATGCAGACTGCTAGTTAAGTTTTGTGAATGAAATTTAATTAAAATTAATTAAAGGAAAGGTTATGCAATTTTGTGCACGACAATTGGTTTTTGCTGAAAAAGTTGTTTGCATGACAATATTGTTTTGAAAAAAGATTTATGCTTTCTCTGGGTGTTTGGTTTTGAAAAGTTTGGAAGATTGTGGATTTGAAGGCTTTTGCAGGTGATGGAAGGTATCGAGAATCAGTTTTCCAAGCCTTATTCCATTCTTCGTCGGAATCCGGGAGATTATTCTAGGTTTTCTTCTTGTTTTGTATTTTTTTTCGAATTAAATTTTCTAAATTTCGTTTATCGTCTTGGACTTTCTACATGATTGCAATTGCTTGTTTAGAAACCTGCACAAACATCACAAAATGAAAATGTTATTGATTAGTTTTTTAGAATAAAAGAAAATAATAGGAAAATGAAAGCAATATTGAAACCCTTTGAAATGAAATTTAATTTTTACAATTATTGCTTCATCTTGAGGAAATTGCTTGAGATCTACTTTGTTATAATCCGATTTCTTTAAGTTTTTGGGAAAGCTGGTAAATCTTGTTTCACAAACAATTCTTATTGTTCATGTCAAGATAATTACCGCTATGGGGAAATCATTGTACTCCTATGTTAAAAAAAACTAAATGACCCTTATGGCCATGCCAACGTGCGCCCTTACTAATACTCAAAGTCATTACTGAATTTTCGTCTTTTAAAGCTTTCATTGATCTTCTTTGGCCACCGTATTTATGAGGCTTTGGTATGATTGATGTCGTTTAAGACTTTGCTTTCTCTCTATTTGACATCTTCTTTCAATGTTGGATTCTCATTGGACAACATTTTGAATGGGTCTCATGCAATTCGTTGTGAGATAATGTTTATTCTTGCCTTAGAAATTGCATAATCTCTTTAGAAGCTGATCTTAAGGAGCTCTTAATTGAAGGGTTATGAAAGTAATGTTTTTTGTCTTTGTCTTAATTAATTTACCTTCATATCAATTACTTTGCAAGCTCAGCTTGGTATTGCCTGTTCTTTTACTTTTGCCATTTTCTGTAAATCTTATTGAAACATTTTATGAGGCCGACTGTTCTACTTCTTGTATTCTACCTTAGATTATTGTTTTTAAGCTTCTACTTCTCTATGGTATCAGTAGTGAACATGAAATAATGGTAGCATTGTTCTAATGTTGAAAATAAAGGCTTTCTCTGCCATGAGAAGCCTATGCATGCGTACCTTGTTGTTGTCATGCATAGCGCATGCAATGTCATATGTAACCTACTTTTCAAGAATGCGTGAATTTTCTTAAATGCATGCACTTGAATAAACTGTTAATTTATTTTATGCGCCTAGTTGGTTATACTTGACTATACTTGTTCATGCACTGTCTTATACTCTTTTGGTATCGCTTTTACCTTGTGGATTTGTTGCTTGCATGATATGATCTGAACCTTGTAAGATAAGGATACTATGAATAATAGATCGACACCATTTGATTGTGTTAACTACAATTTAAAAAGATCTTTTGAAATCTTCAGATCTTTGGCCACTTGACTTAAAGCTTGTTTGGTCGACATGTTATATTTAAAATCTGTGAGTATAGGTTTATCTACAAATTTGTAATCTTTGTCTGATAATCTACAATCTTTATTTTATTATATATATATATATATATAACTATATAATATTTACTTCGATGCAATGGTATGGTGCTAAACTAAAAGCATAAATGTGTACGTTTTTAATTATATATATATATTCATACAATGTATATATAAATATACATACACATACCTTAAATTTATATTTATGTATTTAAATAATGCATAGTTTTGTGGAAATTATAATCGATGATTAATGAATTATTCTATTAAGTGGGAAAAACAAATAATTTTGACATTTCAATATGTCAATTATGTTTTCTTGTACGAACTATAAGTCCACAATGAATAGAATGACATTTATGTTGGAAGACAATAAATAGGACTTTTTAATTTGTCAAGTAATATCTTTATTGCACTTTGAACTCACGATGTGATGAAAGATTATTATGTGGAAAACTTTATTTGTATTTGTCTATGGGGATTTAAAAGGGCACTTTTGGTGTTAGTATGCTTTTGTAACTTCTGGAGGCTAGGGATTAAAATTTGCTTTGAAGGGCATTTAAATTCTTGCTTATCGTCGTTCTTTTCATGACTTGACTTTGGACTTAGCCATGCATGATGTATTTTCTTATTGAGGTATTTGAAATGTTATATGGTATCATCATGATTATGATAGGTATATTCAAGGTTTTGTTTTGCGCGCATGATGGCTATCCTTGTTGTTGTCAATTAGTGAAGTTTTGTATATAGGAAGAGTGGCTTTTGTTAGGGGCCAAAACCCTAAAGAGGTTACCAAGGTAACCTATTAGAAGTAGATAATCTAGTGAAAACCTTAAACTTAATGTATTAGGGGTTGGGTAGTATTCACTTAATAATTTCGATAATTGTTTTGCCTTGCCTCATGCCTTAATGCTTGTTTAGGTTAAGGGTAGGTTGAGATGGCCTGGAATAGCATGGTCATTCACTTTGTCCTCTCAAAAAGTGTTTCGATTTCACATGAGTTCGTTTAGGGGTCGAGAATCAATAGAGATTTCCATGGTAACTTGTGACGAGGGTCGATAATCTAGGAAGATTCATGAGGGTAACCTAAAACAGTTGTGTGATTACACTCTTCTCCTTATATATGTTTTGTGGTCTCTTGTGTAGAGTCACATTTGATTTTTTTGTTGCCTCTAGGAGCTTGTTAGTGATCATGTGGTTTAGATACTGTCATGTCGTTATGTGATTTTCAACCTTGTGATGTTATGTTCTATCTTCTTGTATGATTGTTTGACTTGTGGACTTGATACTATCTCCTAGCATGGGGGGTGGACTTTCGAGTACCACATGGTTGGGAGGAACGTGCTTTATCCTCCATTGGGTTCCCTTGAAGGTGATGTAGTTTGAGACATGATTATTCTTGACAAGTTCCTAGATTCACTTTGTTCATGGAGTTGGACGCTTAGCATGCTCATGAACGGGATAGTCAATTGTGCATGCTCGTCAACCATATTGTATCTATACATGATGATTATATGAGACTTCATTGTATTATGATTTTTTGTATCGAGATTTGCCACAATCTCGCTTGTTGTATTTTGAACATGTAATTTAACAATGTATGATTATTAAATGGGATTATTCATTAGAGATGTATTCGTAAGATTAATGTTTATGATTTTATGATGTGTTATCCTATAGTGTATGTTTTCATAGCGTTGTCGTGGAACCCTAGGAACATTGCATGTATGTTTGTTTTATTCACATATTGTAATTGAATGTTTTAAAAAAAAATCGGTTTTAAGTTGCATTACATGTTGTTGTTTGGGTACCATGGCGGGGCGTTATATAGTGTAAGTTGAATCCCCAGATATTGAGCTACATGTTAGTGTAACAAACATTGGCATCACATAAAACATATTTGTATTCTGATGTATACGAATATAGATGAAAAACCTAATGTAAACAACATTAGGTTGAAACCCCAGACATTTACTGTTTTGTGAAAAATATATGCATAACATACAATAGATTGGCATTTGTAGTCATAAATAATTAGTATAGAGTTATAAGGCATTGGTAGGCATAAAGAATTGATCTAAAATCGCTTGATCTTGTGCATATAGAGTGTAATAATCATATTTTATACAACAAAATCTTTCAATTGCATGTCATGTACATATGTTGGCATATATATAGATATATGAAAAAAAACTATTATCTGAATATTGTATATATATATGTTACTTTTAATATGTTCTTCGTTTTAGAAATATTAAAATGAAAGACACTGGTACAGGCCTAGTGAGGTAAAAAACCTCACCTGAAAGAGAAAGGGAGCTTTCGAGAGTGCAAATCCCAACAATGATTCGTGGAGAGATGAACATGTATGGGTGTGTAACCAAATGAAGACTCTAGAATAAACACAAAAAAAAGGAATGCCAATGAGCGAGATATGGGAAAATTTGGAGCATTGAATAAACCTCGATCTTTGAATTAGGTATGTGTAAGGCTGAGTAACTACGAAGGGATGTGTAAGGCAAGTTGCCCAGTGGAGGTAATGAAGGAGACGACAAGCGATTAATGCTCTCAACTGGACATTCTAGGTGGATAAGGAATACAATTATATACATATACATATACATTTATATATATATATGCATATATACATATATACATATATATACATATATACATATACAATTACATATATACATATACAATTACATATATACATATACATATACATATACATATACATATACATATACATATACATATATACATATATATATAATCACATATATAATGAGTATATTTATGTACATACATAAGAAAAAAATAATACAATTGCATAACAAAATATCTTTGAAATGAGAATTGGAGTGAAACCATTTTCATATTTCAGAATAACAAACAAATATAAAAAAGAATTTGCAGTGTGAATGTTTGTGCAATGATGAACACAAATAAAGGTGCATGGCAAAAAACCCTGTAAAGGAAAACTAGTCAAACCCTATCCATATTTCATAGTAAGAATGAAGAGTTAGTGTAGGATCATGGGGGTCCAAACCGGGCCCTTAAGTTGCAATGGAAATTAAGAAAAATAGATTTAGGCAACTTGACATAAAAATTTGAATAGGTTATTAACATAACTTGAAAAATATGTAAGAATAGATTTTGTAGTAAATTGAATGTAGTTTCTAAGATACTAGTTCTCTTTTGAAAAAAGGTAAATCTATTTGGTGAAAATTTGAAATTTCAATGCAGTAGTACTAATTTTTTTGTCAAAAATAAAAAGCAGGTGTATGTCTGACCAACCTAAGTACAAGAAAATAATAATATTTTTTTTTTATACTTTCAATATAAGTAGAGGACACATGCCCAGATGTGCCATGTTTTTAATAATTTTTTGGCATGTAAATAGTTAGTTATGAATTTTTTATTAGAAATTTTTAAAAATATTAAAACTTGTTTGTTTGACCACCATAACTTGGTCAAAAAATTATGAAAACCAATTTTTTTTTTTACCCTATAGTATGGGAAGCATAGAATGTGATGCATCTTTTGGATTCAAAAAATATGAAATTTTTTGAGAATTATAGATTTTTTCAATCAACCTATCAATCAAGATTTTAGTCAAAATGCATGTAGAAAATTAATAATAATTATCTATTTAATTCCAAATAATTCATATCTTACATTGGTGAAAATCTAATAATTTTATTAATAAACCCTTTTCATTTCATCAAATTTGGATAAAAAATGTCATCAGCCATTTTTGGGTTATATCGCCACTTTTTGGACCCCCATGATCCTACACTCACACTGAAGTAGAAAAAAAGAATTGTAGGGTGAATTATTGTGCAAAACTTAGCCTCTATTTACATGCAAGTGATATACATTGAAAGGAGTCTTAAATTAATAGGAATGAGCCCTTGTTTTGTAATAGTATGAACAATGATATACATACATATAAGTCTTATCTGTTTAAGATATACATGATGTGAATTTTGAATAGATTAGGCTTCTTTCAATGTATATCATTGTTTTTAGATGTAACTTTGTGGAAAATCTAGACCTTTTTTAGTGTACATGTAGACTTTCTAGGCCTTTCTAGTGATTTGACAGGAAGACAACAAAAAATAGGTGGTAAATTTGAACTATTAAGGATTGGGGAAGAGTCATTCCTTGGACTAGATACCAGGAGAAGGGTGGATTACTTAGGAAGGGAAATATTGTGCAAGGAAGAACAAAATAATACAATTACATGGCAGAATATCTTTGAAATGAAAAGAAGTGAAACCATTTTCATATTTGGGAATAACAAAAAAGTATTAAAGGCAAATTGCATAGTTAAAGTTTGTGTAATGACGAACACATGAATACAAGTGCATGGCAAAAAACCCTCTAATTGTGAACCACCGAAACCCTTTCCATATTTGGTAGTAACAATCAAATATAAAAAGCATTTCGTAGAGTGAACTATTGTGCAAGGAAGAACAAAATAATACAATTGCATGGCAGAATATCTTCGAAATGAAAACCAATGAAACCATTTTCATATTTCAGAATAACAAATGAATACTAAAAGCAAATCACAGAGTCAAATTTTGTGAAATGATGAAAACATGAATAGAAGTGCATCGCAGAAAACCCTTGAAATGATAAACAATAAAACCCTATGAATATTTCGTAGTAACAGTCAAATATAAAAAGGAATTTGTAGTGTGAATTATTGTGCAACGAAGAACACATTAATAGAAGTGCATGCAAGAATATCTTCGATATTAAAACCTGTTTGAACATGTAAAATATTTAAACTATGATAATTAAATATATTAAAAGTATTTACATTTAAAATTATTAAAAATAGATTAGTAAGAACTAATAATAAATTTGAACAATACACAAAATTTACGTGGGGAAATCCATTGCTGGTAAAAAACCCCACAAAAATAACATCTTTTATTATAAGAATACTTGCAAAATAGTCTATTAAAAAATAGACATAATCTGGGAATACTCCTCTTCAAACTTCTACAAGCCTTGTGCAATTTTCTCCAAAATGTAACATATGTATTCTTTCATTCACACAAATGGTGAGGAATATTCCCTTAAATATATAGAGAAAGGTTGGAAAACTACCCAAAAGGGTAGTTACCATACCTTTTCAATAACAACCTTGTTCATAATTGGGTGATCCCACAATATTGGTTTACAATTTTTGGCCAAACTGGACACTGAACTGATTTTTTCTAACTAAATCTTTACTTTCAGGCATCTATAGCGGCTAAACCATGAGGAATTTGAAGATGATGCAAACTAGTGATTTGTGATATTTTGTTTGTAGATTCTAAATATATTTTTTTTCAAAAAAATTCAAATCAAATTGCACTTCTTTTTCCATCTCCTTCGAAAACTAGTTTTTTTCAGTAAACACCATTTTTAAGGAGTGATGCTCACCGTATACAACATAATTTTTTTTCCATGAAGGATAAAATTCTATTTTTTTCAAATTTAGATTTGTAACTACGATATCTAGTGCTTTCATTTGGTTTCATAGTGTTTTATTGAATATTTTTTCCTTAATCAAGTTTCGAAGTCAAACCAATTATAATTCAGACATAGGTAGACCGTATACAACATAATTTTTTTTTGTATGTATTGAAATTCAATTCTTTTTTTGTTGGATCAAGGACTTCAATATTTAGTGCGCTGATATTTTTCAATTTCATTTTTTGACAATCTACTATTTTTCCACATGTGCAAAACATAGAGCTTGATTTTCGATGAAAATCCTATGTTTAATTAAACTAAAAAACAAATACATAATAAAACCAAAACATATTAAAATTATATTCATTAGATAGCTTGTTCCGAGGACTACCATTATCCAGTTGGGTTTGTGAAGTCTCCTCCATTTTCATCCTCAACTCAAGATTTGAAGGGAAATTTTTTGGAGGAATTTGGTGCCAGAGGGGGAGAAGGTGGAAAAAGGGGCGTTCGATCGAACCATTGTTCACTCAAACCCCCCTAAACCCATTTGATCAAATGGGGGTTTGAGAGAACCCTGGTTCGATCAAACCCTTTCAAAATAATGTTAAAAAAACTTTGCCGAGTTGGTTCAAGCGGACTCTTGGCCAACCCCTGCTTGAACCCTTGGTCGATAAATCCATTTTAATTTCAATTTTTTTTCCCATATGCATATTATGTTTGCAATAGTGTTATTTTATAATATATAAATCATATATATTATAAATATTATAAATAATATACTATATACGTATATATTATAAATAATTACAATAAATATTATAATATCAATATACTTTTGAATGAAATACATCAAAAAATATATTGTGTAAATAAATATAAAATTATAAATAAACAAGATTTAAAATAAAAATAAAAATATATTATAATTTATAAAAAGAAAATATTTAGTTTAAACATAAAATGCTTTGTTTATATATAATATTTTTCAAATATTATTTTCCCTCATCAATAATGAGGTAGTGCTTGTTCGCCATATAATTAAAATATGCAATTGATTGAGAAAGGTCATCAACAAACAAGAATTTGACATAGGAATCGCAAATATCATTTTAGAGTTTTTTGGTTACCAATTAATGAATGACGTGTTGTGAACAATGGGGATGAGAAAAAATTGGCAAGTAAAATATCAGGATATGGAGAGAGAGACAAAGAGATAGACAAACAAAGAGAATTAGAGATAGGTAAATAGAGATGGTGAGAGGAAGAGAGAAATAGGGGGAGATAGAGAAAGGGAGAAAGAAGTAGGGGAGATAGATATATGGGAAGAGAAAGAGAGATAAAGAGATATATGGGAAGAGAAAGGGAGAGAGAGGTAGAGATAAAGATATAGATAGGGGGATAGGGAGGGATTGAGGGAGGGAGAGATGGGGAGAGATAGAGAGGGGCGAGATAGAGAGAGAGGGAGAGAAAGGGAGAAAAATAGGTAGAGGAGAGGTAGAGAAGAGGGGGAGAGAGGGAGAGAGATAGGTCGAAGAGGAAGAGAGAGAAGAGGGGGAGAGAGGGAGAGAGATAGGTAGAAGAGGGAGAGAAAGAAGAGGGGGAGGGAGGGAGAGCAATATGTAGAGAGGGAGAGAGAGAAGAAGAAGATGGGGAGAGAGGGAGAGATAGCTCAATATATATAGAGGGAGATGCAGAGATATAGAAAGGGAGGGAGAGTTAGAGGGGGAAGAGTGAGAGAGAGAGGGGTAAGGAGATAGAGATAGATATGAAAATAGAGATGGAGATGGAGATGGAGATGGAGAAGGAGGAGTGGGATAGTGAGAGGAGAGGAGAGGGGAGAGAAGGATATGTAGAGATGGAAGAGATAAATATATAGATAGGGATAGGTAGGGATAGGTAGGGATAGAAAGAGTGAGAGATAGAGGGGGAAGAGCAAGAGTGAGAGAGGGGTAAGGAGATAAAGATATGTATGGAGAAGGAGAAGGAGAACGATATGGAGAGAAGTAGAGGAGAGGGAGAGATAAAGAGGGAGGACATAAATATATATAGAGATGGAAGAGATAAATATATAGAGATGGATAGAGAGAGAGATAGATGGATGGATATAGAGTAATTGAAAGAAAACCTTTGAATCAAGAAGATAATCAGGGTCCATTGCCAATAGGATCATGTTATGTTTTCAATAAGGAGAGAGGGAGAGAGAGAGGGAGTGGGAGAGAGATAGAGGGTAGAGGGTTTAAGGGTTTATGGTTTAAGGGTTAATGGTTTAGGGTAGAGGGTAGAGGGTTTAAGGGTTTAAGGGTAGAGGGTAGAGGATAAATGGTTTTAGGGTTTAAGGTTTAAGGTTTAAGGGTAGAGGGTAGATGGTTTAAGGGTTTAAGGGTTAAGGGTATAGGGTTAAGGGTAGAGGGGAGAGAGATAGGATTGAGTGAGTGAGTGAGTGTGTGAGAGAGAGAGACCTGGGAGAGGGAGAGGGGGAGAGGGGGTAGGAGGGAGAGTCTTGAGAGAGAGAGGGAGGGAGTGGGAGAGAGATAGAGGGTAGAGGGTTAATGTTAGAGGGTAGAAGGTTTAAGGGTTTAGATTTTAAGAGTTTAGGTTGAGGGTAGAGGGTTTAGGGTAGAGGGTAGAGGGTATTGGGTTGAGGGTAGAGGGTAGAGGGTAGAGAGTTTAAGGGTTTAGGGTAGAGGGGAGAGAGACAGAGAGGGAGGGAGTGGGAGAGAGTTAGAGGGTATTTCTTATATTAGCCATGTATCTTTTATATTTCTCTCTTATGCTCTCTTTCTTTGTCTATTCCTTTCTCTTTCAATCTCTATCTCCATCTCTCTCTCTCGATATCTATCTATCTTAATTTTTCTCCTTCTCTCATTCTCTATCTTTTGAGTTTTTCTCTCTTTATTAGCTGATAGGCTACATATATTGTGAGATTTGATGTTGAAATAAGTCTGATGCCTACAAACCACTATTGAGTCATTGGAAAACAAGTTTCAACTGCCATTTAATGGTAAAACAATTGCATTTTAATGGTAAAATCCTTTAAATATTAGGTAAAAGCCTCCAAAATCTCACTTTTCACATAGAAGTCATATAAATATTGATTTGGCAACTAGATGGGAACATTCTATTTCCATTTGTAGTATTTTTTGTCAATTTGATGGCAACTTAATTTTTTTATTTGCATTGATTTATGTTTTAAATTTGTGTGAAAATATTTTATAATTAGATAATGCTTAATTTATTTAAAGAAAAAATCTAGATATGTCTAATTTATTTAATTACATTATTTAACACTTATTATTAATTGTTTAATTACACCACATGCAACTAGAATTTGTAGCACATCCAAAACACATACTCTCTAACATATTAACATACATTTAGTTTTCTATCGGTGTATTCCGTATATATACCTCTCTCTATAGAATTGTCCTCCCCTCTATAATAACTTTTCTAGCTATAAGTGGAGTTGAAATTTCAAATGAAATCAAAGATTCTTGAACTTAATAATTCCATGGAACAAATATAAGTTGTATATAATTGTAATTTAGGCAAAATGATTTTAAAAAACTTCACTAGGTTTCAAACAAGTATTGAAAGCATATATATGAGTTTACATGCAAGCAAAAAAAGTGAGAGATGATGCTATGTGTAGTTGAACTTTCAAATTAAATCAAAGATTCTTGAACTTAAGAATTCCATAGAACAAATATGTACATATAATTGGAATTTACACAAAATGATTTTAAAAAACTTCACTAGGTTCACAAATGCAATTGGAAATAGATGATAAGGAATTTAGGCAAAATGAGTTTAAAAAACTTCACTAGATTGAACAAGTATTTCATATGAGTTTACACATGCAAGAAAAAAAAGTGAGAGATGATTCTATAAGTGGAGTATCTAACTTTTTTCAAATGAAATCAAAGATTCTTGAACAAGTACTTGAATTCCATGGAACACATATGTAATTGGAAATATCTACTCAATTTAAGGGTCCCAATGTGTTTCAACCACTAATTTGTGTCCAATCAAATTTAAAATACTTGTCATCAACATATATTATAAGTAACTCAAACAATCCAGAGTTCAAACAAGTTACTATAAGTTCTCATTTGAACATGTATACATGTACAAGTGAGCTTGAAAATCATGGATATAATCTAACTCAAACATTCTGGTTCAGCCCGCTCTTCAATAACATGTAATTTTTTCGATGATCATCACTATCTAGTCTCCATTTTTTTCATCTATGTACATTTGGAACTACATAAAGATGTAGGGCAATAGCAATTATTAGGCAACTATATTGATATACCTTGTTATCAGGTTGATAGTCAACAAAATGAATCCCATGTTGAACAACTTTGACTTATTTGAGATATATCCCTTGCACTACAACATAACTTGCACGGTAAACATGAACCTGAGGTAAGACATGTGAACGTGTACAACATTTTTGTGCTCAAGATTTGTACAATATATATTTAATGTTTTTAATGTAATGTACACATGTACACAATGTATATATATAATTTTAAATTCAAACTCACTTGTGGGAAATAACATTCCATCGCTTGTTTCAGGTTGTGTTATCTTATTCCTCTCTTCTGTGCAACACAGTAAATAATAGCTAACACCTTCTATGTTTCCAGGCTCTGCTATGACTACAAAACATCCCCTGTACACCAAATTTACACAAAATAATTCTAAAAAAATATCTAGAATTGTCTCTAGAGTTTAAAGATCATTAAATTTATATAATATTTAAATTATTGAAAACTTACACATGTACCTTTTCTAACCAATCCTAAAATATGGTCACAATAATTTGAAATCAAAGGAATGTCTTGAAATATTTCATCCTCATTTTCATCGTATGTGTCTGAAATGAATAGTGACACCATATCCCATTTACTAACATATCCAAGTTCTTGGTTGTTGCATGCATCCGAGTTTTCCACAATGCACTCAGTGCAAAAACAAGAGTAATCCCTCGTGTATAATGTCCATCCAGGGTGACTATCTGAACTCATAACACAATGCAAATATCTTGTTTTGTCTACCCTCTTGAATCCATGCATTGATCTTTTGTCCACACCTAGATACATGTACAAAAACAAACTTATGTGAACAAACATGTATATATATATTTTAGATATAGATAAATTCAAATATTTGAAAATGTAATTTATACATACCCGATATCTCCCAAAACACTCTATGGAATGTTTCAGTTTGTTCTTGAAAATGTGTTGACCTCATTTGATGCAAATTTTTTCTTACACCATTCAACATCATGTGCATCATCTATACAATCTCCCAAATGACTCATTTGATGCTTTCTTAAAGCACGTTTGATGCAAGCTCCCATGCCATCATGCTCACCCTTTCCATGCCCACTCTAAAAAAAACTCCAATCATGTGGTATTTTGTAAATTTTATGATATCTAGATAGTGCATAAAATGACCGCGATGATTTGAATTGTGCCACACATCCATCTGACCATACAAAATGCTTTTCAAATTTTACACCCTTGCTTTTCAAATTCTCAAAAAAATTTGTAAAGCAATGTTGTACAAAAAGCGTGTCATGCTTTTTATCATCACTAATATAAAATTGATATTATTTCTTAATGGCTTGTTGTTCATCTGTACTCTCAACACCATCCAATTTAGATTGTGCATGTCGATAACACACATGAACCATAATAGTGATATGCTTTGAAAAGTAATATTCTGATTGAATCTCTTTTTGATGTACAAAAGAATAATTTTCTACAAAGTAAACTATTGATAGAACTGTTTCAAGTGGGAAAGTATCTCTTAATGTTTGAAATTCTTGTGCTTGCCACTTGGCAAAAAAGGAATGTTGTATGTATGGTTGTATCAATTTTCAAAAATCTTCCATAAATTTTCCAATAGGAATCTCCTCTTCTACATAGTTTAACCTTGTTGATTCTTCCCAAAATTTGTTTGAAACTTTACATACTTGTAACTCTTGCAATTTACTATCTTTTTTAGGTTAGTATCTTCATTTCTTGAAGGAAATTTAGCCAAATTTTCACATGTTTCACAAAGTCCTTTTATGCAGTTTATTTGAGGTCCATTTCCATGATCACATTACATATCCTTTATGAAAAAACTTACTTGTTTAGGAGGTGCATTTTGAAAACCATAACTTTCTTTTCTCATCTTTTGAAACACCTGATAGTAGAGATCAAATTCAATATGATAACGACAACAACAAGTTTCAAAAAACTTGTTTATCTTCACATAATATGGCTTATACCTTTCAAACATTGTTTGCCCAATCTTTATATGAGGATACTTATTACAAAAGTTCATATACATCTCAAGTTGTGTTATGTCTAGCCAATGTTTAATATGATTTTCATAAATATTGGGGCCAATCCCGTGTCTCATAACATCTCTAGTATTTGATGATGAGCGAGTCTCTTCATTCTAAAAACTTGAGATCAAGTTCCTAACAAAATATTCAATCCTATCAGAATGAGGAGCTCTACACATAATTTCCCAAATTCCTTTTGAAATATCATCCAAAACCTTTCTCTTTTTCTCATATTTATTAGTATGGTTATACTATAACCAATTTCAGTCGAAAGTACATAAATTTTTATTTTTCTTGCTATAGCTTGATTTAAAATAGATGTCAACATCACCCTTCTTGTAGTGGCCTTATCCACTGATCAAGATCCTTTCCCAATGGAATCTAAACCCTTTTTAACATTTTCAACAATATCTTTTTGTAATGCCATGTGGTTCTTCTTATTCGATGCCAAATGTACACCCAACAATTGTAATGACCCTTTCAACTCATTACAAAGAAGTAAACGTGATAACAATTGAGTTTTTTCAAGTGTTTCAAGATGATTGAAATGATAATTGATTATTCCATTTATAGATTTAGTCATTGACCTCTTACTCTTATTTGCAGGTTGGTCGGCATAACATTTCAGTTCCTCCATATCCATTTCAAGTAAATGATCTAAATTTCTATAAGAAATTTGTTTCCTCACCTTTTCAACTAGTTTTATATGCTCATCCATACCAGTAAAAGGAAGTGATCCTAACCCCTCTCTAACATGTATTGTTTGAACTTGGGCCTCCTCCCTATCTTTAAGGTCCATGTGTTCTTCAGTGGATTCGTTTGATCCAATATCTATATTTGTCTTGACTTCAACTTGAGAACTTCCTTCTTGTTGAGCCCTTTCTACATGTCACAAAATATTTTGCAAAGAAAGTGAGAGATGATGCTATATAAGTGGAGTTTATGCATGCAAGCAAAAAAGTGAGAGACATGATGCTATAAGTGGAGTAGAACTTTCAAATGACATCAATCTTGATTCTTGAACTTAAAAATTCCATGAAACAAATACAATTGGAAATTGATTCAATTTAAGGAAATGGCAAAATAAATTTTCAAAGTCACTAGGTTTTGGAAATTGGATACAAGAATTTACATGCAAGCAAAGAAAGTGAGAGATTATGAGCTATTTAAGTGGAGTTGAAGAAATAAAATCAAAAATTCTTGAACTTAAGAATTCTATGGAACAAATATAATTGGAAATAGATGATAAGGAATTTAGGCAAAATGAGTTTCCAAGTTATGGTAATGTCTATGCAAGATGAATATTTTTTATTATTAAAGTTTCCAAGTTGTCTAACATGGTTTTCATAATTGGAAATGGATTTATAAGGAAAACATTGAGGTGTGAATAAAAGTCCTAACACACACGAGAGAGAGAGATAGAGAGAGAGAGAGAGAGAGAGAGAGAAGAAATAAGCATGTACCTTGTTTATTTCTATGATAATTTGTCAAGTTTTGTCCGTGCCTCTTTTGGTCTTCTTCTTTTGAAAATTTTCATTGAGCCTTATTTCTTCTTCTTCTTTGTTGTCCCATTTTCTTCTTCAAGTTAAAGATGACTCAAAACAAATCCTCTACCGAAGGTAAATTCTCCTCCAAAATTTGCCTTGATTGATAAAAATACAAAGTTGTCTTCTCCAATATTTTCCTTGATTGATAGAAATGCAAAGTTATCTTCTCCAAAATTTGCCCTTGATAAAAACGCTAAAATCTCTTCTTCTCTAAAATCTACCTCCTTGATAAATGTGCAAAAATCTCTTCTCCAAAATCTGCTAGATCCAAGTGATATAAATGCAAATTAATCTTGCAATTTGATATGGAATAATAAAAAATAAGCTTGTATTTATATGCATATGGGAAAAAAATTAAAATTAAAATGCGTTCGTCGGCCAAGGGTTTTGAGCTCAAATTCACCTTCAATTATATTCAAATTTTATAACATTACATGTGTAGAACTACATATGTGTACGTACATTTAATGTATTTAATGCACATTTAACATGTGTTTAACATATATAAATCATAAATACGTGAGCTCATGAGTTCTCTAAATATAAATTTAAAATTTGTATAAACACGTTATTGAGTGTAAACATGTACATGCATACATGTATCTATTAATGTATCTATGTGTCAGCCAAGGGTTCGAGCTCAAATTCACCTTCAATTATATTCAAATTTTATAACATTACATGTGTAGAACTACATATGTGTACATGCATTTAATGTATTTAATGCACATTTAACATGTGTTTAACATATATAAATCATAAATACGCGAGCATGAGTTCTCTAATAATAGATTTAAAATTTGTATAAACACATTATTGAGTGTAAACATGTACATGTACACATGTACCTATTAATGTATAAACATTTAAACATAAGCAAACACATGTACATGTAGATAGATTCAATGTATAAACATAAACATTTTATAAGCAAAGAGGTACATGTATGTAGATTGTTCATAAAAATAAACATATAAACGTAGATTGTATAAACACTCTTGTGTACTAAACATGTACATGTACACATGTAGATTAATGTATAAACATTTAAACATAAGCAAAAACATGTACATGTAGATAGATGAACATAAACATAAACATTATAAGAAAATATAGGTACATGAACATACATATTGAATGAAAATAAACATATAAACATAAGAAAATGTGTATGTGCATAGCATATAATCAAATGTACTAGAGATCATCAAATGTACCTGTAACAATGTATCAACAATCTAACAAATGTACTATCTAGATCATCAAATGTAAGTAACAATGTATCAACAACCTAACAAACATGTACTAGAGATCATCAAACATGTAGCCCAATTCATATATAATGTTAAACAACTCATAAATCTAGTGCAACCTAATATGAATGTCGAATCCTAGTCGAATGATCATTTGAATGAGAACCCTGCTCTGACGGATGTGCTGAACCCTGGAGATAAAATTGTGTACACAATGTGTTAAATATATATAATATATTATAAATTTTATGAAATTTATTTAAGAATGTACATGTATTTTGAAATATCTATCTAGATCTATGCATACATATGCATGTGTATATATAAAAATTTAAAACTGACATGTCCACTAGCAACAAAATCATCCACAAACTCATGCCGATGTACACGATCTAAACCAAGGCTAGGAGTAACATGAGGTATGTCCATCTACAATATAAACTACATGAATATCTAGTTAAAAATAAAATTTAAAAATAATTTTAAAAAAGAATTAAAACATGCACCTGCACACATACATGCACATTATTTGGTATCAGATGATCTTAGTCCTTTGTAATGGTTGTCTCCACCAAATCAACCAAAAACTCAATCGATGTGTCAAGATCTACATCCATCTAAGCTGTCACATGTCATGCCATAAATGATGAGTGAAGGGGACTATGCAGCTGATATGGCATCGACGATGATGAACCGAGACTGGTCAACAAATCCATAAAACCCATAGTCTGTGCAACAACCAAATGATTTGTAGGTGGATCTTGATGTGCACTAGTGTTGGGCTGAGAGTGATGGAATCTTGGATGTGAATAAAATCCTAAATCCAAATGACATCTGACATAGTCTATAGTGATCCCATAGTCTGATGCAGTGAAGGCATATGCCTCCAAGAGGTCCTCAGCCAAACAATGCATACTCCTATGTGCCATATCTCCTGTAAGTTCATCGAGTTGTGTGGGTGTAGGAATGCCTGCCATTGTAAAAAGATCCATTTTGTTGTGTTGTACTGCAAATGGTGTGGATCATGAACATCTAAACATCAAATACTGACCCACACAATCAATAGATATCCTAGTGGTCGTAGCTGCAATGTCACCTACACTGTCAATTGCTTCCTTTTGGGAAGCAATGACAACTTGATCCACTAAGGGGGCTAGAGCTGGGGTGAGAGCAACAGACCTGCTGCCAACCGATTCCCTAAACATCAGGGTTGGTCTATCTGCTTGACGATAGGTGGGCCTATCGGCAATCTTGCCATGCCCTTGACCAACATATGGTGGAATATCCATGTAGTTGACTTTGAGGCCCAAATGGACCTCAACATAAAATTGCTGAACAAAATATAATGGAAGTTGGTCATTATTTGGATATTGACCATGTGCTGCAAGAAATTATGGGTAGATCAATTGGGCCATAACACGATCAACACATTTGGCGACCTGGTATCCCCTCACCTTATGTTAATTTTGATAGAATAGAAAACAAGTGCTTTTAGCCATTTCTTTGGTCATGACATCATGTATTTGTTTATAGGGAACCTCACCATGTACTTCTTCCCACACGTGGGAAAGAGTAGCAACTACTCTATCAGGGGAATATGCACTAGTATGCCCAAGTTCATCTCTTATTTGTTCTAGGCTTTGTAATATGGACATGCAAACTTTAGAATGTATGCCTGTGTTTGTACCATCTGTTAATGACTCTCTCAATCTCCTAATATCACTATTAGTATTTTCAAAGAGTGTTTGCGGAGGTGGAACAGGCTCATTTTCCATGTGATATGTATGTACCTAAAGGAGTGATGAGACCTTGGTTTAATATATCTAGATCTAGAGAATAGAAATCTAAAATAGTTCTAAATAAATTTACAATTGTGCACATGATATAAAATGCATTAAACATGAACACTAGATATCTAGATAATAGTTCTCAAGTGCATACATACATTCAATAAATTTAATGTAACCTAGATACATATATTGCTAAACAAGTTTGTGCAACAAGTAAATCATTTTGAAATATTAATAAATATTTAAATTTACATAATTTAAAGTCATGCACGAACTCATTTTGAACCAAAATGTAGAAACTTCTAACTATAAATTTAAATATATAAAATGACCTTAAATATATGATCCACATGAGTAAATCACAAGGGCCAACGAGTTCTAAATTAGCTTGATATTTGAAAGCACACATATAGATTAGAGATAAGGTCTAGTGTTCAAACTATTTAAAATAAAATATGTTTCAAATTTCAAGTATAGAAGTTTCAAGCTAACATGTATATACAAATTGAAATTATCTATGTTCAACAAAAATATATTTAAACTTCATAAAATCAAAAGGCATATCAAAATTAGATATAAGAAATTTATCAAATACAAAAATTTCATGTAGGTTACTTAAGAGTTATTGGTCAATCCACACTAGAGTTTCAACAAAACTTCCTATACTAGAGGTGAGGAGGGGTCCATTTCTTTGGAACTAAATGTGAACTTAAATAAAAGCATGCAAAGTAACATTATTTAATTATGTCATTAAGGAGGTTTGGTGCAATGGAAAGGAATTTGTGATGGTCTAATTATTAGGTGTTCAAATAGAAAATATGCTTAGATCAAGAGAAGAAAGGTGCATAAAATGATTGACATATGTATATATACAAAGTTGTGTCTTGTAGTAAGGCATCAAAATGATATGAACATATAATTCATGATATATAATTTTATTGGATTTTGATCCCTATGTAGTTTGTTTGGGTAGTATAAAACCTTAAAATTTCTCCATATTTCTTTAATAGTTGTATTTATTATTTATCATTTTATTCTCTATAAAGGTTTGTGATCCTCTCTTTATGTAAAGGACTACATACCCTTAGAAAAACTATTGATTTTTTATGCTTTTATTATTATGGGGATGGGCATGAATCTACCAATTCATCTATACTTTTTATTTTCATTTTTATCTATAAAAATCTTTCCAAAATGTATATTTAAAGTTAATTGATTTATTTTTATGTAATGGTGCATTGAAAAATGTCACATAGTTATCAAACGATAGATAGGACTAGGTCAAAGCATGTTTCAAAGTTTCATTATTAATGTTTTATCTAGTCATCAATCTAGTATCCTTACATGGTTTGACACAATAGAATAATTATCCTTACCACATGCAAACCAAAAAGCACAATAATCAATTTTTATGTAGGAATAGATAATTAACATCAAGGTGAGGTAAATTGTAGATTCTAAAAAATAGCATATATATTGAACCTATAGGTTGCACACATATAATTTATATGGATCTTAGATTAGATTTGCATATGCAAGATAATATCACTATTAACGAATGCTACTTGGGATGAAAAATAGAGAATTCACTAGTTTAAATAATTCATCTAATCATCAATAATATTTTCATACCATTAACAAAAAAACAATCAACATCTATCATAGCTTTTAATAAATTTTTTTTCACTATTTTATTTAATTTTCTAAACATTTTACTCTTTTTGGCCATGTTTCTTTAAAGACTTGGAGAAAGATAAACCTATATATTTAGACTCGTTTTGGCCATGTTTCTTTAAATTATAAGTATTGGATTCACTTAGATACTAAGGCTTTTGTCATGTCTCTAACTTTGGTGATGCTTGTTTTTACTTTAAGTGGTATTGCTATATGACTGAATGTGTGTGTGTGTTATAGATTAAATGATAACTAATGTCGTGTTTTGAGGAATGAAATATGAAAATGAGATTTTCATTTTGTGAAAAGTTGAAATGAATGGATTATCGTCTTATTTTGGAAATGATGCAAAATAGAAAGGTGATATTTAGAATTAATGAATTATGTAGGATTTGATTTAGAATTAATGAGTTATGTTGATTTTATTATATTTTATCTAGATACTAATCTCGTCTTGGTTGCCTGAGTGTACTTGAGCTGCAGGTTGTCGAAGACCAAGAGTGTGGCCAAGGTAGAGGAGGTTAGCTTCTTGGCAAGGTAAATCGGGAATGGTTCTCTCGATCACACACAAAGCACTTAGTGTCATATAGATGCATTTAGAATTTAGCTTAGATGATTGTTTTACGAATAGTATTTTAAAATGGTTAATTAAATTAATTAAAAATGAAATAAAAGTGTAAAAGAATTAAAGAATTAATTTTAGTTCAATTAAATATTTATATATGCAATTAAATGATAAGTTTTTTTATTTAAAGTAATCATTTGGATTGCAACTAATGTTAATTGCCATACTATTGTTTCAAAATTGATTGCAATTATAATAGTTTATTCAATTATTTGTTTTTAGGAAAAATGTTGATTTGTAATTAAAATAGGATTACTTATTAAATTGGGGATAAAAGTTGAGCATGAAATAAATTTTATTTAATTCTCTATTTTCAAGATTAGGTCTTGGGAAATGAAAGGAAATCTTTAAAAAGAGAAATTGATTAACGAGAAAACACAACTACTTTTACAATCTTCTTGTTTTTCTCTACAAAAATAACCAAAATAATGTCTGTCAGGAAGGGGGTTTCAGAGGTACACAATCTAGCTCGGTGGAAGGAGAAGGAAAGGCAAGAAAGAAAGGAGAACAAGGAGAGGGGACTCAACATGAAGCAAATTCCAGGTTTTAAATCCTTTTCCATTGCAATTTAAATTCAAGGTGTGAGCAATTTGCTGTGTTTGGAAAGTGGAATTCGTCTGTGAAATTTCCCCATTTGAATGGGTTTTTCAGAAAATCTGGACAAATCTTGTGCTTACTTGAACTTTCAAAACCCCTATGATATATATACTTATATGTATTTTTGTATTTGTTGTATTGCTGCAAATTGAGTCTGTTGATAAAATACATAATTATTTCTCTGTGAAAATGATAAAATGTTTTACTAGTATGCTATTTATATATATATATATATATATATAAATACCTCAAACTGTAAAATTATATATATATATATACATAAATATACATACATACATATATATATTATATGTCAAGAATATATTTAAAAGTGTTGGGTATCGACATTGGATTGCAGGATTTTATAAACAAAATAAAATTGTTTTTATTATTGAATTTTTATGAGGGCATACCCCATGAATGTGCCTCCCCATGTGGGGAAGGCGTTGCTGTGGAGGCTGCGACTTGTGGAGGCAACACTACCCCACAGGCAATGCACCCCAATGGGGGGTCGCTAGCCTATATGCCAAGCATGCCTCTGTTAACTTACCTTGTGTGTTGTATAATTTTGAAGCCTCTGTTTGATATCACTTTCTCTTTATATATATATATATATGCATATATATATGTATATATAATTTTCATTGGAAATGACTATGTATATATTTTTCTGGCATATAATATTTCTCTTTTCCAAAAAATGGATACTTAAATTCATGGGTATATAAATGTGTATATATATACATATAATTATTATTATATTGCTATAAATATATCTGATAAGTAGCCTGTAGCTGCATCCAAAATGAGGATACATCATCTGTAGATATGGATTTCTGTTCTTTTCTTTACTTATAGAATCTAGATACATATATATATATATATATGTATAAATTATATATATAAAATGATTAGTACTACAATATGTGGAAAAACAAGTTGAATTGACAAAAATGATAAATATTGAAAAATGACTTTATGTGAATATATATATATTTTTTGTTTAAAAAGTTATATGTTTTGTTGCAAATTGACTTCTCCATAAATATGTGGAAAACTATGTAAAGGAAATCATTTATATAAAACTATATATATACCTGTACACTTACGCACTATCTTGCTTGAAACCAACCTTTCCTCTTAAAAAGACTATACTTTTACTTGTG